>VDFB02146625.1:0-17148 GCA_007258455.2 Sequoia sempervirens | reverse complement strand
CTAAGCACCTACATGGTTGAACTAAGAAAGGAGTTCTCAAGTGACCAAGGTGAAAATTCTAGGTCAGCTACCATTGACACAAGCTTTAGTACACCTATGGGATCTAGGAATTTATTTCCAAAGGTGGATATGCGCAAGTTCGATGGCAAGGATCCTCTAACATGGATAAACCAAATGAAGATTTTTTTTGAAGTACTACAAATCCCAAAGGGACAAAAGGTCATGATGGCTTCCCTATATCTAAAACCAGATCAATTCATTTGGTATCATTGGATTTGCACTCATCGAAGGAAAAAGGGGCTCATTGTCTCATGGTCAATTTTTATGGAGGAACTCCAAGCACAATATAGCAATAGCGTGACAGACAAATTCTTCAACCAGATGGCTAAACTTCAACAAACAAGATTAGTTAAGGATTATATTCATCAATTCTAAAATCTATCCTTAAGAGTGGATACAATTACAGAGGAAAAATTTAATGATTTATTCCTGGGGGGTCTCAGGGATCACATTCAACATGAGGTACACATGTTTAGCCCTAGCTCCATAAATGAGTCTTTTATCTTAGCACACATGGTAGAGGAGAAGTATTTGACTCCTAAGAAGCAAGGGGCTAATGTGACAAGAGAGAAAGGATATTCAACACAACCTACTAGGTTGAATCCACAAAAAATTGAGGAGAAAAGAGCAAAAGGGTTGTGTTTCAATTGTGATAGAAAATACAGTTGAGGACATAAATGCAGTGAAAATAAATTGTTCTATATTGAAGGTCCAAGTGAGGAAGAAGAGGAGGAACCCATACTAGAGGATGAAAGGGAGTCAAATGAGGAATCACATGACTCTCAACCAATCATTTCATGTCATGCATTCTCAGGTTTTAGTTCTCCACAAACTCTCAAGGTGGTGGGGTTCTTAAAGAAGTAGAAGGTAACAATGTTGATTGACTCAGGTAGTACTCATAATTTCAACAACAAAAAGTTAGCTACTTGTCTAAATTGTTTTATATATCCAGCTCCAGAGTTTCAAGTTTTGATTGTAGATTGTGGTACAGTTAGTTGTTCGGGGAAGTGTCATAGCATTAAATTATCCATGGGATATTATCAACTTGATACCCCAATGTATGCGATATCCATGGGTGCAACAGATATTGTTTTGGGAGTACAATGGATTACTACATTGAGAATGATTGAGATGAACTTCCAAGAACTATTCACAAGATTTCAATTAGAAGGAAGGGTAGTAGAGCTAAGGGGGTTGAAGGCAAAATCCCCACAAATGGTAAGCTCTCATCAAATGCAAAAGTTTCTTAAGAAAGGAGTGGATGGATTTGTGGCCTAGCTATGTTCATTAGAAGTCTCTCAATCTAATGCTCCTACTCATTCAGATTTGCAAGCTATAATTGATCATCACTCAATTATTCTAGGAGATATGCCTCAAAGAATTCCTCCTAAGAGGATCAAGCAGGATCATGCCAGTTAGTTCTAGGAGCCAACCATCTAATGTGCCTATAGGTATCCACACATACAAAAAGAGTGAGATAGAATTTTTGAGGGCAGATGCTAGAGGCAGAAATTATCAGGCATAGCCAAAGTGTTTACTCCTCACCTATGGTGATGGTATGTAAGAAGGATGATACTTGGTGCATGTGTCCAGATTATTGAGTGCTCAACATGTACACCATTAAAGATAAGTTTCCTATTCTAGTCATTGATGATTTTCTAGATGAATTGAACGGAGCTATGCATTTTACCAAGTTAGATCTTAGATCTGGTTATCACCAAATTCGGATTGAGGAAGATATTTGTAGGACAGCATTTTGGACTCATGATGGTCATTATGAATTTTTGGTGATGCCATTTGGTCTTACCAATGCACCATCTACATTCCAAAGTTTGATGAATTCCATTTTTAAGTTCTTGAGAAAGTTTGTGTTAGTATTATTTGATGATATATTGATTTATAGCAAGACTTGGGAAGAACATTTGCAACATGTGGATCAAGAATTACAAATACTTGAAGATCATAAAATCTATGCTAAGCCATCCAAGTGTGCTTTTGGTCTTACGAAGGTGGAGTATTTGGGACACATAGTTTCATATGGAGTAAAGGTGGACCCTAACAAAATTAAGGCTATCATGGAATGGCCTATTCCAAAAACCATTAAGAAATTGAGGGGTTTCTTGGGATTGATAGGGTACTATAGAATATTTGTGAAGAATTATGGTCGTATAGCAACACCTCTCACCACTCTATTGAAGAAGGATTCTTTTCATTGGAACAAGTCTTTCAATACAACATTTGAGAGATTAAAAGAGGCTATGTGTACAACTCCAGTGGTTGCCACTCCTGACTTCACCAAAGAATTCATTGTAGAATGTGATGCTTTTGGAAATGGATAGGAGAAGTGCTCATGCAAGAAGGTTGACCAATTGCTTTTGAGAGTCATCAATTAAAGGGTAGGAATCAACTAAAAACTATTTATGAGAAGGAAATGCTAGCAATCCTCCATGCAGTTAAAAAATGGAGGCCTGATTCATTGGGTAGAAAATTTGGTTAAGACAAACTTCATGATAGCCTAAAATATTTTTGGAACAAAGACTATCTTCCTGGCGAGAAACAAAAAAATGGGTCACTAAGATGTTAGATGTGATTCCTTTGAGATTGTATATAAGAAAAGGGAAATAAAATATTGTAGTAGACGACTTCTCAAGGAAGGATGAGAAAGATGAAGCCCTATTGTGTTCCCTTTCAATATTACAAGAAAATTGGGTGGAGGAAGCCAAAGCAGAGTGGCAAAATGATGTTGCAACAAGTAATCTCATCGAATAATTAAAAAGTGATCATAGTAGTTCAGATAAGTTTTGTTGGAAGAGAGATATTATTTGGTATAAAGATCATTTCTATCTCTGCAAGAATTCCACTCTTAAACACAAGATTCTCACAGAGTTGCATGAGTCTCCAATGGGTGGTCATTTAGGATTTTTGAAGACATATCATCGAGTCAAGCAAGATTTATTTTGGGAAGGGCTAAAGGGTGATGTTCAAAAATTTGTGGCTGAATGTTTGGTGTGTCAAAGGCATAAAGGGGAGACAATTAAGACACCAAGTCTCTTGCAACCCTTATCTATTCCTAGCCAGTGTTGGGAAGAGATATCCATGGACTTTCACTAGGTATTTCCCAAAATATAAAAGGTCATAATGTCATCATTGTAGTAGTTGATGGTCTCTACTCAAATATGCTCTAATTTATTGTACTATCACACTTCTTTAAAGTAAGTAGTGGAAAAGCTTTGTGGAATATCCGTTAAAAGCTACATGGTACACCTAAGGTTATTGTTAAAGATCATGGTGACCCTATTTTCAATTAGTCACTTCTAGTGAAAAATTTATTCTCATGTTTAGTACTTCTAGTTGGCCCATAGGCCTTCAAAGTACCACCCCTCAATCATGCAAGCGTGTGGGGAAAACCGGTGTTGTTAATAATTTTTTGGAAGGATATCTACGTTGTTTCACTTCAAAGAAATAGTCTCAATGGGTAGATTGGATACCACTTGCAGAATGGTGGTATAACACTTCTTTTCGTAGCTCATCAAAAATGTCTCCATATTTGGCACTTTATGGATATCATCCTCCTTCCATCACATCATCATTAGAGAAAATACCTCGCCAAGAGTTTGTAGTAGTAGAAGACCAATTTGCTTCATCAATACCGTTCTTCCTCTGTGATTGCTGCACTAAATAACGATATAGTGAAAGAAGTTTTGAAGTTGGGGATTGGATCTTCTTGAGATTGCAGCCTTATAAGAAAATCTCACTAAAGCAGCAAAGAAAGAATAATAAGTTGTCTCCAAAGTATTATGGTCCATACTAAATCATGCAGAAGATCAAGAGAGTGGTTTTACAAGCTTAGAGTTGCCACCAATAACAAGATAAGATCGCGGTATTATTTTCATGTTTTGTTTCCAGCGAAGGTAATTAAAGTATCAACAAATTACCATAAAAGCCCGGCTTATTGAAGGAGTTAAACCAATCATTTGAACCGAAAGTTCATTCGGCCAAACACGACAGCAGTTGAGAATGGAAACCTCCACCGAAAATCCCTCATCCAATGGAAATACAATTTCAACAGTTGAAGATGCTACATATTGAGTGACAAGGAGTTCATTCAAAAAAGAATCCAACTTGATTAGCATCAGGACAATGCTTCTTAAAGAAGCTGAAATGCCACTTTATCATTAGTGTAAAGACGTTATGAATAGCTATTTGTGGCTACTGCAGCTAACTCTCACAGTTACATTATCATTAGTATATTGTTATTTAGTTGTTTAGGTTGGCCTAAAACTTATATACGTGTGTCTAAGTCATCCTAGGTGATATCCTAGGCATAAATAGGTATATATAGGAGGTTGTGAGTCTTATTTCATCATCAAGTTGCGAAGTGTGTTCTCATTAGAGATATTTGGAGGTTTACCCCCTTGAAGTGGCTTGTTATTCTTAGTTATTATCAAGTATTTGCAGCATATTTCATATCATATTCTTCTATTGTGCAAGTTATTTCAAAACAACAGTAACTTTGGTACTTCTCCAAAAGGGAAAACTCCATTTCATCCTAGGTGGTTATCGACTAAGAAGCTAATCCCATAAACTTGTGCATGGTTGAGTCTTTTAGAGTAGAAGTGAAAATTTTGAGTTTTTGATTATCATTCTTGCAGTCATATGTCTAAAAAAAGACCTTAAACTCAAATAGAAATTGATTAGGGTCCTCAGTGTACAAACCTCAAAAGGTTGGCAAGAAGGCTGGGGAGATATTTTTCAATGTCATATCATCATCTGTGTCAATAGCAATAAGATAAGTGAATGTGTGTGGTGGTGGAGGGTTATTATTGTTGTTGGTGGCATTTATACGGTCACCCATGATGTTGAAGGGGATGCAATCCTCTTCCAAAATTCACTTAGTTGGGCGAGGTCATGGAGTTTGCAAAGGAATATACTCCTTGACAACTATATGTTCTCTTTCTGGGGTATGTGGGAAGGTCTTAGGTTGACCTTGTTCAGTCAATTCCTTGGTAAGTTCTTGATTTGATTTTCCTTCCTCCCTACTTGTTGTTGGTATGTCTAATGGGAGGGTTTTTGGTATGAATCTTCTATGGGGGCCTCATTTCTTGACCATGTAGAAAAGAATCCAATGGACCATTTCTATTCCTAAAAGAGGTATTCAAGATATCTCCTACTAACACTAGAAAAAGAAGGTTCCCCAACAACGACGCTAAAAAGTGATAGACTATCGTCAGGCCTAACACTTTAGTTAATAAACACATTAATATATTGACCAGGTAGTGTCCAAAAGTTGTATACAATAGAAGACATCTCAACTATCTCTCTCAGGTTCTCTAAATACCAACAACTGAAATAAAAATCTAAACTAAAAAACCTCTAAACTTTGAAAACATGAAATCATCTATCTAGAAAGCTTGAAATAACTATACTAGAAAGTAGAAAACTATGAATCTAAAAAGCATAACCACTAAACTAGAAAGAATGGAAATGATTAAACTAAGAAATGTATAAATTACTGAAGAAGTAAAACCAGTAAAGAAACTATGAAACATTGAGCTAATTAAAAGATAACAATCTAAAACAACTAGCATAGAATGATTTAACAATATGAAACAATTGAAAGAAGGTGCTTTGGAACTCCAGACACTAAATTCAGAGACTAAGGACTTACCTACAACTTCCAAGATTGATTTGATAGCATGACACATACATGAAAATAAATTCCAATTTCAATTATTAACTACTAAAAGAAAGTATAGAATTAGAAGTAAAATACTTATCTATCTAATCTATAACCCTGAAGTGGCCAGCTCTCGAGTGTTTGTGTAGCTATCTTAGATCACATGCATTGGTAATCTCCAAATTACTTCATTCACATTTCTCAATAATTTAAAGAGTGGCGGGAATACTCATTTTATCCATATGGTAGTATAACCTAGAAGACATAAACGAAACATAATGATATTCTTTTGTATTCATCATTTTCAATAGTTACATATTTATTTGAAAGCGGTTAACAAAATCCTACTTTCCAGTTAATAAAGTCATCAACAGATTGTCAACAACTAATGGACTTTAAAGCCCATGACATGAAATATTAAAGAAGCTCGACACAAGCTATAAAGTCCTTAGAACTAAAAAAAATAGAAACTAGGAAGACTTGGTCCATAACGTATGCTCTTGAAATTCCGACACCTACTCACTTGTCTTCAACGGTGTTGAAACTTGTGTTAATACCATTTTTTATTGGAATGGTAATTGGTGGTGGAAGTTGACCTGTGGAATGCTCAAGAACTAAATCATTAAATCAACACAAATTAGCTTATTTTGACTAATCTCAAGAAATAAAGATTACACGCTTATTCATAAAAGAGAGCAATTATTTATCCTAAAGGTAATCAATTGGCAGGGTAGGTTTGGCTAAAAGGTAGAAGGTTGAGTATTGAGTCCATTATATTGATGAGGTTATTTTTACCTCATCACCCTCAAAATTAAGCCATGAGCCCTATACCTTAGAAACTCAACCTTGAACATTATCCCTTAGTTATAAACCCTCAACCCTCAACCCTAAACCCTCAACCATATACTTAAGCCCCAACCCCTAATCCTCAACCTTGTACATTAAACCCTCAACCTCAACCTTAATATCTATACTCTCAACCCTCAACCCTAAACCCTCAACATTGCTACCCTATACATTAAACCCTCAACCCTATACTTTAAAACCTAATCTCTTAGCCCTCAACACTTAAACCCTAACCTTTAAACCCTAATCCCTTAAACCCTCAACCCTTAAATCCTCAACCCTCAACCATTAAACCCTAACCCATCAACCCTTATAGCCTTGAACCTTAAACCCTAAACCTTCAACCCTCAAACCTTAAACCCTCAACCCTCAACCATCAATGCTTAACTGCTAATCTTGTACCTTAAACCCAATCGCTCAACCCTCAACCCCTAAACCCTAATCCCTCTACCCTCAAGCTTAATACCTATCCCTAAACCCTAAACCCTCAACCCTAAACTCTCAAACCTCAACCCTCAACCATTAACCTGATACATTATACCCTCAGCCCTAATCCCTCAACCCTCAACCCTATATCTTAAACCCTAAACCCTACAACCTCAACCTTCATCCCTACACTGTATACCCTCACCCTTATATACCCTAAAACCAAAACCCTTACATATATACATACAAATCAAACATACATACATATATAAAAACATACATACATACATACATACATACACACATACATACATACATACATACACACACACATGCATACATGCATACATACATGCATAAATACACACATACAATTTTACATTCATATATACATGAACACATGGAAATAGGCTAGGCTTCCACCTTTTGGGAGATGGAACTTAGCTTAGGAACTATTTCACTCTAGTTCATTAAAGGAAACCCTAGAGGCAACAACCCAATGATTCAATTGAGGGAAAGGATGCTACAAGGTTTCCTTAGGTATGATTAAAAGAGGGGTTCACCACTAAGCAAGTGCTTAAAAAGAAGGAAATGAAAGTAATATGAAAATCTAACTATATGACCTAGAAAATGAGACTTAAAATCAAAATAATAAAATTAGGATAAATAGAGAAGCGCCTAAAAGTTTGAAGATGTCCAAAAAAATGTCTACAACTTTGAAATTATGAATTTTGATGTGCACTAGGACTCATATGCCAGATTGGGAAATGTAGTCCTAGTTGGAGTTTCTGGGCTGAATCTAGAATTTGTTGTTGGTAAACCAAGATCTACAAAAAACTAATGAAAATAGGTATACTAGGACTCATACACCCAAGGTGGTGATTTAGTCCCAATATTAGGGTTTTTTTTGAAACTTTTGTAGCCTCAAGCGATCTTCTATAACTTTCATCTTGTCCTATCTTCAAGTCTGAAAATTTGATTTCTGGCTTGTAGGTGAGTTTCCGTGAAGATGACAACTTCTTGACAATTTTGACAACTTTCTTCAATCTTGCAACTTTGTCTTCAAAGGATATTCAAGCTCCAAATCACCTATATTTGCAATCACACATGAAGATGGCAAAATTTTGTGTTAAGGAATAGGGGTTTGCCTTGGTCAAACCCTGTTTTGGCAATTAAACCTTGAAATGAAATACAAAAAAATGAAGGAATAATGATTGAACAAATGTAATGTGACAACTCACCAAACCCTTGAAATGAAGGTTGCAAACTTGTATTAAATGGCTAGCATGAATGTAGATCTTGACTGTTGATTGTTGATATGAGATAATGTCTTTGAATAATTGCTTGAATCATGAAACCCATGTCACAAATTTTAGCTCAAAAACACACATGATGCATGAAGACTTTGACATGATGCTTGAATCTTGAATTGATGCTATAAAATGCTTGATAATTATCTCTTGAATGCTCTTGAATTATATTTTGATCATAAATTTTCTGTAATGCTTGAATACTTGAATTGCTAGATGACTTGTAAACTTGCTAGGAGAAAAAATGTGAAATAACCTTGTATTTATATGGATTTATGCCAAATTTCCTGAAATTACAACACTACAAGCCTACATCAGATCTAGGAGAATAAAATACTCCCAAGAATTGAATTCAAAATAGGTCCAAGCTAAAGAAAAACTCATACGCCCAAGGTGGCATATGAGTCCCAATGACTTAGACTTGGGACACAAACTTCAATAAATTTTAAGTTCAATGCAATATTCAGGATTAGGCCTCAAAACCTAGGTGGGACCCATATGCCCAAGGTGGCGTATGAGTCCTAGATCACTATATCTGGAACACATAACCCAAAAACATTAAATTATGATTTGTCTTTTATTGAATGTTGGGATTATCCTCATAAAATGCATTTAATTAGGCTTGTGGATGCGAAATAGGACTAAATAAGGCATAAAGAAGCCCCAAATTTAGCAAGGAGGGCCCAAACAAGTGTTAAAATGTAAAGGGGTACATTTTCCTACACTACATTTAGCCTCTAGTTTTGTGAGAGGAACTTGTTTCAAACTCACACTAAAGTAGAAAAAATCGCATCAAGAGGGGTCCAAATGTACCAATGCTAGTGAGATAGGATAATAACAACCAAGAGGGTTGTACAAGCCCCAAGGATCAAGATCCTATGGTAAACCAAAATAGGTACAAAATAACACACATGTGAATGATGTATGAAGCAACATCAAGATACAAGCATACACTACTGAAGTCATAAAGAAAGAAAAGGAAAAAAAAGAAAAAGAAGGGCAGATCAAGCCTTGACCAATTTTCCAACACGATGTGGATCAGATCTAAGTTGTTCTTCCAAAAAAATTTACAAGTGGAATGCGATGTCCACTATGCAAACCAAACACATGCTCACAAGGGCTAGTGGAACTTTCAACCATCTAGTAGGTGAGCCCCTAGAGAGGTGAGACACATATGTACACGGTTGGTATTGGCTCACACAAACAAGCAAGTGGCTATGGGAAAGTCACACCTAATTTCGACTCCTGTATGATAACCATACCAAATTTGTACCTCCTGATAGCATTGATAAGGTGCCACACAACATGAACAACAAGGTTCATGAGACAAGCAAAACATCGTATGCTTGACATCCCTGAACAAACATGATGGCTCCATAGGCAAGAAAAGTCTGTTATGCAAGGTGGCCATATAACAGTTATTGTAAATGAAAAATAGTGTAAGGTATGTTCAAAGGGGTTTTGCTTAGTTTATGTAAGGTATAAACTTAGGGAACATCATGCCTAATGTCTCCAAGAGAGGACTAATTGAAGAATAGAAGATTCACAACTTAGGGGATGCAGTGTGTCACATCAAGCCACTAAGAGGAATATAATATGGTAAGAGCGATCACGCTTTTTGAGGACATCACATCCAATGTCACCACAAAGAGAAAGATGCATCGCATGAAGTAAGACCAAACAATGAAACATGAGTTGTAATATGCAAAAGAATAATGCCAATGTATGCCCACACTTTAAAGAAATTGCTAAACACCATGCTATGATCAATTACTTTAAAGTAGCAAATGATAAATGCTAAGAATAAAGAGGGAATGAGAGATTATCTAAAAATCCTTATTCCAAGTCATATGTTTCCAAATAAAACTATGTCATGAAAAAGGGGTTTCCCCCAAAAAAAATGAATTCCAAAAATCACATAAGTGATCCATGGATTCAGGGTCAATATGTATTTGCTACAATGTTATTATAGAGATCAAAAATGTCATGATTCCCCAAATACTCATGGAACAAGAATAATGAAAGAAAGAAAGCAAAAATAAAGAATTTTTTTTGGGTGAAAATGGAAGAGACCTAAATGTCTCAATGCCTTGCATCATCCCCAAAAGGAAAACAAAAGACAACGAAAATATAAAGGAAAAGCTTTTGGGTCAACATGGAAGAGACCTAAATGTCTCAAAGCCTTACATCATCCCCAAAACGAAAACACAAGACAAATAAAAGATAAAAGGAAATAACATATAGAATAATGTAGATACAAATAGAGGAATATTACAAAGAGAGAGGTACATCAAACATAACAGTGTGGGGAGATCACATTACACACATACAATCACACATAACATGAAAAAGAAAAAAAGACAAGACTGGTAAGGCACATGCAAGTCAACCTCTAGGAGGTCGTCTGTATCCCAATCTTGTTCATCATATACAGAGGGCAGACAACTAGCCAAAGGGACAACAACAAGTGTCGAAGTAGGGCAAGGTTGCCAAATTCTTTCCCCCAGTGTGTGCAAAACAAGAATGAGCCATGGTAGGTGATGAGAAAGGAGAGCTCCTTGCATTTTGAAATGATTTGCAATGAGTGTAAAGCATGTAATAGTGAGAATATTATGATCCTACAACTATTACATAGCAAGGAGTGGGAGGTCATGCTTTAAGGGATTATTTCTATGATATCAAACTTTTTAAATATTTGTTTTAAAGCACAACACTCATCAGTACTATTTCCAAGAACTTTATGATATCGACAATGTGACATGTTTGTGTTAGGATTTGGTTTTCGATTTTCTCACATGGGTGGTAATGTGATAAGTCCTTGACTTAGAATTATGTGTAGGGTTCTTTCAGTTTCAAATAGTGGACAAGGGAATTTTAGCTTCTTTAGTTTGTAAGGCCTTCGTTTCTTGGTAGATTCACCAACTTGTTGATAAGGAGGACCTAAGATGATCCTATTATCCTTATCATTGTTACAAAGCATTGGTTATTCTTTAGGAAGGAGGAAACTTATGTCAGGAGGAGGATCTTGATATTCTACCCCTTTGGTATCTTCAATTGGTATTTTTTCTAAAATTTGATGAATTTCATGTTCATTTATTATATCACATCCTTGCTTAGTTAATATATTAAAGCCCTGGCCATAAGCTTCTTCTAAGTTGATGGAGGTTTTGGTCACTTTGTTAACATATGATTGATGCACTTAATTATAGGAACTAGGATCACTTATTGTAGGAAGTTTAGGTTTATTTGGTGATTTATTTTCAGGATGTAAAATGCCAAGCATCTCAAGTGGTGGGATGGTAGGGGGTGTTGGTTGTTTCATGGAGGGATAAAAGGATGCATTAGTCTCAAGGTTGTTAAGGAAATCTTTTATGAAGTTGTTCATGCTATCATAATCTTCTCCAATGATGTCAAGTTTACGAGGACATGCATTAGGAGTTGATTGAGCATGAGTGAGTTCAATTTCATTAGGATCATTTCCAAAAGCATAGCTTGACACATCCACTAATGACTTCAAGGACATCCAAAGCTTACCAAACCACATATCCATGATGAAATTCAATGCAATGAGTTAGAAATGAAATGTGTAAATGTAATTTTAAATTTAAGAAATGCATTAAATGAACCCAATTAAACTAGATCTAATGAAACAAATAAAACAAAAACTAAATAAACTAAAACAAAGATCTAATAACAACAAAATGAAACAAAGAAATGAAGTTTTTAATGCTATAAAAATGCAATTTTAGGTTTGATATAGGAATAATTTGCTCAGAGGGGTGAATGAGTCCCAATTAGGGTTTTTGGAAGGTTCAAATGCTAAAAAATAGACAACATAGAATTCCCATAAATCTGGACAAACCATCTGTACATGGACTAAATCACCTAGGTGGGTGAATGAGTCTTGAATTAGGGTTTTTGCAACAAATTCAACAAATTCTGAGTTGATTCTATGGTTTCTAACTTATATGTTTATTTGACTATTTGCAATTACATAATTTTAGTGAAATTTAATGATTTAAGATGCAAAAATGCAACCTATATGCACTTTTCACTAATACAAGATTTAGAAACCCTAAATGAAAATTAACTAATGCAAGATATAATGCAAAGATAATGTAAGCTAGATCTAGGAATTTAATGTACTCAAAATCAGAAATGCAAGTGTCTAAAGGTCGGGTTCACCAAGATGAACAATGAAAATAGGGTTCCACCTTTTGGGAGATGGAAATTAGCTTAGGACCTATTTCACTCAATTTCATTAAAGGAAACCCTAGAGGTAACAACCCAATGATTCAATTGAGGGAAAGGTTGCTACAAGGTTTCTTTAGGTGTGATTAAAAGAGGGTTTCACCACTAAGAAAGTGTTGGAGTTAAAATGACATTGAGAGGGGGGGTGAATCAGTGTCTTAACAGATTTGACCAATTTTCAAAAATTCTAAAACCATAGCTCAGATATTATCTCAATATACTCTGATTAATGCATTCATGAGTTGAATGTAATCAATCAAAATTAGAATTGAGAAAAGTAAAAACTAAATAGTGAACTGAAATAATCAACAACACAGTAAAGCAAAGGGAACTCAGAAGAACAAGAGACTCAAGATTTTACGAAGTGGAAAACCCTCCTGGGGTATAAAAACCACTCTCTAAATGCCTTCCAGGCTTAATCTTTTAAACAAAAGTTCACAATGCCTTATAGGCTGATTTTTGAGCACCCACTCAAGGAGCACCAACCCCTCATTTAGAGATATCTATCTCAAGGAGTACCAACCCCTCAAATTATACATTTGAACAAATAAAAATATCTCAAAGGATCTCTCTGTTTTCAGTCAAGCTCATAACTCTATGTTTTTCTCATCTACCTAATACATTTTTGATACAGCCAATAAAACAATATTCTCTGATTACAATCAGAGAGCTTTTTCAGTTTTCAACGCTAGTATTTATTTACATTTCAAGTATGTCTGTTGTGAAGAAACCTTCAAAAAATGTTTTTCACAAGATTCTCAGATTCTCTTGCTGATTTTTGAATATGAGGCTGGATAATGACAGTTTGTCAATGATGATAAAAATCAAGAGTAATGCTTATCTAGAGAGCTGCAAATCATCCATTAAATAAAAAATGCAACAGCTCAGAAAGAAACTCAATGAATATTCTGTTATGTAACCGTTCTGAGATTTAATGCTAATCCATGATGATGACCACTATGTTTTGAGTCTTCATTAACTATTCACTGAGACAACCAGATAGTTCTACCAAAGGCAATTGCACTACCAAACATTCCTCTTAGTTAACGCTTTTGCCATAACCCATCAAAGTCGGGAAGAACACATAGCAAATACATCATGTCTCATCGATAGGCTTCCTTAGAGTATTATTCATTCACTGAGACATCAGCAAGTCTCTCACCGAGATCTCCTTTAGTTTCATTCACTATCGCTGTGACTAAACAATATCAGAGAGACCTCTTGTAGACTTCATAATGTTTTTCTGAGAGTCACATTGTCACCATGAAAATTCAATACCTATGTCGAAGACCTTTGTCATTTCCAAGTCGCCAAGACAATACATAGTCAGGGAGACACTATATAGACTGCCCCTTGTTTTTCTGAAACATCCCGAGCACACAATAGATTTCCAAGACATTAAAGTTCTCACACTGACAAAAACCTTTTTCCTTATGTGCATCACTATAACATTATGATATCGGGGAGACCTCCTATAGAGCACACCAGTTCTAAAGCCCAAACTTCACTTTGTGTGTCATTGCGGACATTATTATAATTGCCGTGGAGATGTTATAATAACCAACATTGGGTTTCACTGATGGGCTTGTTCGCTATAACATAAAGGTTCTCTCGCCGATGCACCCTTCTATCTTATGAGGGTCGCTATAACATACCAATATCGGGGAGACCTCTCAATGAAAGCTTGAGTCATACCGAAAAACTTCATTCACTCGGAGTCGCTGAGACAAGATAGATCCTATGCCGACAAAGTTCTTTTGTGTTCCATCAGCGAGACCGGAGGTCACTCACCGAGACCTCTTGCCGAAAACCCTAGCTCTTACCAAAGAGATTACCTTTTATTTTTCAAATAACAACCACACCGCCAAGACCATATAATGATGCCGCACCTCGTGATAGATTCCACATGTACTTAGTCGGAGATAATAATATGATTTCGCTATGACCTCAGCCCGATGGCCAAACTCATGCCGATATACTTATTCTGAAGTGGGTCGGTGTGACATTGCATATTCGATGAAACATTACACCGAAGATGATTTCCTTTGCCGATATGCTCATTCTGAAGCGGGTCAGGGAGACATAATGAAATCAATAAGACCTTATCTCTACTGTATAACATATGCTGATAGAGAACACTTTCTGTCGCTGAAACAAAAGAGAAGTCTTTGCCGAGCCAATTCCCCATATGATAATTCCAATCGAGATATCTGAAATGTCTGGCTGATAGGCAACCGACATTCTTAAAGTGGATTTTGCGGAGACCCTGCCATTCTCACACCGAAGCATAGAGTAAGTCCGGAAGAGAAACAACCACAATTGATATGCAAGGAGAACCATCCTGAGATAGATCATCAATGAGAAAAAACTGAAAGATATTTTGTCATCAAGGACAAACTGTAAACACAATTGAGATCCAACAAACTCCCCCTTTGTCCTTGATGGCAAAACAAAAATGACTCTCCCCCTTTTTTCCTCAAGGAAAAGAATAGAAGAAAATGTGCATTGCCATAACACAACTGAGTCAACCAAAAAATACCATTAGAAATAGCTACAAAAAGAGTAACAGTGCAACAACCAAGATTGTAGGAGAGCTTTAAGTGAATCAAAACATATAACATGCTCCCCCTAAGCCAATGCTAGTAAAATCAGAGAAGTAAAGATTGAGAGATAACTCCCAATCAAAGTGTCAACCTTTCAAACAACTCTTTAGCTAAGGGCTTAGTAAAAATATCATCCGCCTGATCTTGAGATCCAACAAACTGCAAGTAGAATTCATTAGCCAAAACCTTTTCTCGAAGAAAGTGAAACTTGATAGCAATATGTTAGTGCGAGAGTGCAAAACATGATTTTTGGAGATACTTATCACACTTGTGTTATCATAGAGAATAGAAACAGGTTTAGGAATTCCAATACCCATATCAGATAGAGTTTGACTCATCCAAAGAACTTGAGTATAGCATGAAGTGGCAACAATGTATTCTACTTCAGCAGTAGAGAGAGAAACATATTCTTGTTTCTTGCTGTGCCATGCCACTAAACGATCACCAAGAAAGAATGCAGCACCACTGGTGCTTTTCCTATCATCCAAACAACCAGCCTAGTCAGCATCAATAGATGCAATCAATGAAAAATCATTGCTTTTAGGATACCAAAGACCATAATTAAGAGTGCCCTGAATATATTTAAAAATCCTTTTAATAGCAGTGACATGGGATTCTTTAGGTGATGCTTGAAACCGTGCAATAGTGCAAACTGCCTACATAATGTTAGGTCTAGAGATAGTTAAATATAATAGACTGCCAATCATTGATCTATATTCAGTTTGATTTGTATCAGGGGAATCATCAACCTTAGTAAGTTTGCATCCAGTAATCATTGGAGTGCTAACTAGATGGCATTCATCCATCTAAAATTTCTTAAGCATCTATCTAGCATACTTGGTTTGATAAAGAAATATTCCATTTTCACGTTGAGAGATTTGAAGACCCAAGAAGAAAATTAATTCTCCTAATAATGACATTTCAAATTCAGATTCCATTAGCTAAGAGAATTTTTTACTTAATGTAACATTGTTGCAGCCAAAGATAGTGTCATCAATGTAAATTTCAACAACCAGAATATCAGAACCTTCAGTTTGAACATAAAGATTGCTATCTACACCTCCTCTAACAAAACCATTTGAAAGCAAATGACTGTCAAGCCTAGAGTACCAAGCTCTAGGTGCTTGTTTTAAGCCATAGAGGGCCTTTTTCAATCTATAAACATGATTAGGCTTATCTTTGCACATAAATCCTTCAGGTTGTTCAACATAGACCTCTTCTTCATCTAAATAGCCATTTAAAAAGCACTTTGGACATCCATTTGATGCTAAATGAAAGTCTTTATAAACCGTAATGCTTTCAAGAATATTCCGATAGATTCTAATCTAGCAACAAAAAGTAAAGGTTTCACCAAAATCAATACCTTCTTGTTGAGCATAGCCTTGCAAAACAAATCTTGCTTTGCTAGAATGACATTACCATTTTCATCAAGCTTGTTTTTATATATCCATTTGCCTCCAATGACATTCTTGTCATCTAGTCTTAGGACTAACTTCCAAGTCTGATTTTTCTCAATTTGATCAATTTCTTCCTGCATAGCATTAAGCCAACATGAGTTTGTGAGAGCTTCATTAAAAATTTTAGGCTCAAACTGAGTAACTAGACAAAAAGCTATTTGTTCCTTTTCATTAGATTTTGTAGCCTTTCTTTTAGTTTGAACTCCTACATTTTTATCCCCATAATCTGATCTTTGGGGTGATATTTAGTTAGAGCTTTTGATGCAACCTTTTCAGGACTTGTTGTTTCATTCCTAGGGCTTGCTGACTCAGTTCCTTCAAAAATTATTTCTAGTTCAAGTTCTTCTTCCTCATTATCCTACAAAGATTCAACATACAAATGTGATCTCTCATCAAATTTTACATTAACAACTTCAACAATCTTATTAGTTTTTAAGCGCATTTATATAAGCTTTTACCGTGAGTTGAGTATCCCAAAAAGATGCCCTCATCATCACTCTCTTTTGATTGAAAGCTCC
>VDFB02146624.1:0-74082 GCA_007258455.2 Sequoia sempervirens | reverse complement strand
GATGAAGATGTTGGACAATCTTGAAATAGATAACAATATTCCTAGCTGAAACATGAACACATAATGGTCCACAATCCTGTATATCAAACCTCTGTAAAATTGAATTGGCATACTTACTTTGGCCAAGCCATAGCTTTCTGTTCATTCTGTCTCTTTTAATTTCCATCACAAGAATGTGTCTAGTTGCATCAAGGTCTTTCATTTCAAATTTAGCTGCAAGTTGAGATTTTAGTTCTGAAATCATACCTTTCCCTCTACCATTAAATAACATATATCACAACATGTAATGCACAACTAGGAAACGATCAGCATCAGTTTTATAATAAACACAATGATCTAATTTAGAACGCTCAAATCCCAAACTCAACACATATGTATCAAATTTTGGTACCACATCTCGGACTCTGTTTTAAACCATACAAAGATTTCTTCAATTTGCAAACCAATTTACTTTTACCTTTTACCACGTAGTGCTCTGCCCGTGTCATATAAATATCCTCCTCCAAGTCGCCATGAAGGAAAATTAATCACATTAACATTTTTTCATGTCAGTGAATTGTTGATGAATTTTCCTTGAGGTGAATTTATCATGACGGTGAATTTTTTCGTAATGAATTATTGACAATAAATTTTCCCACAATAAATTGCTGACAGTAAATTTTCCTAAAGCCTAAAATGGCAGCCTTACACCCCTGTTTTGCCTGTTTTGCCTTTGATTACTGATTTTCCAAATCTATCAACTGACCCATCCTCAGTATGTTGGGCTTTTCTCATTTCTTCACCATCAACATCTTGTGGGAGAATTTCACCAATTCTTGTCAACCCAAAATCTTGATCCTGCATGAATTTGAGCTTTTCAATACAACTGAATTCAGGACAACCAATTTTTCCATTGCCATGAAATAACTAATTAATTCTATGTAAGTCTCTCAATTCCAACACAGAACAACTCCCTTTATGCAACCTTCCATAATGTTTTTGTTTTCCAACAAAAGTTAAAAACTACTGATAGTGAATATTAAATCCTCCACAAGTAAACGTTTTCTTGTTTTTCAAGAGGAAATATTCAGCAATTTTAGATGGATTTTTTTCTCTTTCAAATCCCTGGTATATACCAACCTTCGTGCATACAACATCAAAATGCTTCCTAAATTGGTCAATTGAATTGCTAGTGTTATGCTGAGCATCCATCTTCATAGATTCGTGGTGAACTTCTCTTGATCTCATCTAAAAAGACGATAAACAACAGAAAATATTTTTGAAGTTTTGATTTTTTCTCTCGCAATAAACAATAGTACAACAAAATATATGTCATTCAAATGTGGCTTATATCTATAGTGAAAAGCTTTATTTCTTTTTAATGGTTGTCATACAAACAACACTTACTGAACAAAAACACATCAACTATCCAGAATCCAGAATATCAAAAGCATAATTTTTGATATATGACATTGAAACACAAGAACTCAAAAACATTTTTTCTTAATACTATTTATATCAGGATTCAACTTCTAAGTAGTTTTTAGTCTAATTTAGTGACCCATATTTTCATGGTGTTAAATAAAACATTCATTTTGATGAGAGATGGATTCATGTGAATCACTACTTATAAATTATGGGTCAATAAGTTGATGAGAGATAGATTTGTGTGTATCACTGCTCATAAAATATGGGTCAATATTTTGATGAGTGATGGATTTGCATGAATCACTACTCATAAAATATGGGTTAATAAGTTGATGAGAAATGGATTCATGCAAATCACTGTTCACAAAATATGGGTCAATAAGTTGACGAGAGATTGAATTGTGTTAATTACTACTTATAAAATATGGGTCAATAAGTTAATGAGAGATGGATTTGTGTGAATTATTATTCATAAAATATGGGTCAATAAGTTGATGAGAGATGAATTTGTGTGAATCATTATTAATAAAATATGGGTTAATAAGTTGATGAGAGATGAATTTGCGTGAATCATACTCATAAAGTATAGGTCAATAAGTTGATGAGAAATTGATTCATATGAATCACTATTCATAAAATATGGATCAATATGTTGACGAGAGATGAATTTGTATGAATCAATACTCATTAAATATGAATCAATAAATTGATCTCGAAAATGATGTGTATGACCCACTCTGAAAAATACCTCCTAATTATCAATTTTTATTTTATTTTAATTCTATATATGAAAACAATCTGTGCCCCCTTGAACATGAATAAGAGGTGGTTTTCTCCACTTCCCGGTACCCTATATTTCATCACTCAAATTAAAAACAAAATCAAAATTTGAAAGGACTACTACATTGCACATTACCTGTAAACTGCCCTCAGACATGCAAATTGGGAAGCTGCAAAAAATTGAAAAATTAGTGCAGATGATTGAAAGAGTGGGCTTCTAGTCACAGCTCTGTATGATTTTGATAAAACAATATAAACATATGTAAATAAGCAATGGTCTCATGCGGGTAGTGATAACAACTAGATTCCATCTTTACACTTGTCCTACACACTGATAGTGCTGATATAGTAATTCTGATATGCTGATTATCACAAGGTATTTATGATCCCAATAAGCTATTGTTGTCAACAGATTACAGAAGAAAACTCATTTATGTTACTGTTAAAAAGAAAAAGTTGGGTGTATTTTTTCCGTTAAGAACATCCTGAATATCTGTCTCCTTCCAATGAATCTTCTAGATGCATTTCAAAAAAACATGAAATTGTAAGAGTGTGTAGAAAAAGAAAATTATTCTTAACATTAAGTTGAAGGAAGTAGAACCCATGGTACTGGAAGGCGTGTGGCACTAGCGCTGCCGGTCACGTTAAAAAGTTTACTAGGTGCACTACAGTTTATAGGGGTTCGTGCTACCCGATTCCAATCTAAAAATAAAATTATTGAAGAAAGTAGATAATATGTACTCTCAATACCTGAACTTAAAAACAAATCCATGTTTAGTCTCTATATATATAATTATATTTTGATACTATGTTTCAAAACCAAAGTACCTTCATTTCTAACTGTTTTAATAGTTTTAACTGAGTGAATAAATAAAAACCAGCCTTAAAATACAGACAGATTGTGTGATAGAGAACTGCATTGGCTAAGGCTCTGTTAAAAACCAAGTGTCTTTTCATACCCAACTGTAACACGTGTTAATTACAGGTAGGCACTTTCACTTTCCAAGGCCTTTTCTTCTTACAGTTAAGAGCATGCGTTTCTCATAGTTGTCCACATTTTGCACACAATTTCAAACTTTACTAAGATAAGTTGGGATTGTTTGATTTATAGGCAATAATCACCATGATTTTGGCCACCAATGGACAAAGAAAATTAATAGGTTTCCCAGCCATGAATTGGTCTTCAAGTATGACAAGATGCCACCAAGAAATCTAAGCCACTATTGATTACATTTTGTCCTTTTCTCCCTTGTAGTATATGTTATCTAACAATTGTATTCACCTCAAGGTCTTAATGTCAATGCTCTACAAATGGTTTGAGAATGCTCTACAAATTCCTGGCATATACCAACCTTCGTGCATACAACAAAAACATGCTTCTCAATTGGTCAATTGAATGGCTGGTGTTATGCTGAGCATCATCTTTGTAATTCCGTCGTGAACTTCTCTTGATCTGGAATTCATCTAAAAAGACAATAAACAACAGAATATATTTTTTTAAGTTTTGATTTTTTCCCTCGCAATAAACAATAGTACAACAAAATATATCTGTCATTCAAATTTGGCTGATATCTACAGTGCAAAGCTTTATTTCTTTTTTATAGTTTTTAATACAAACACCACTCACCGAACAAAAACACATCCAGAATCCAGAATATAAAAAGCAAAATTTCTGATATATCACATTGAAACACAAGAACTCAAAAACATTTTTTCTTAATGAGATTTATATCAGGATTCAATTGAGTAGTTTTTGAGTCTAGTTTAGTGACTCATATTTTCATGGTGTTAAATAAAACATTTATTCTGATGAGAGATGGATTCATGTGAACCACTATTCATAAATTATGGGTTAATAAGTTGATGACAGAGAGTTCACTGTTCAGAAAGTATGGGTCAATATTTTGATGAGAGATGGATTTGCATGAATCACTACTCATAAAATATGGGTCAATAAGTTGACGAGAGATGGATTCATGTGAATCACTACTCACAAAATATGGGTCAATAAGTTGATGAGAGGTGAATTTGTATGAATCACTACTTATAAAATAGAGGTCAATAAGTTGATGAGATATGGATTAGTGTGAATCATTATTCATAAAATATGAGTTTATAAGTTGATGAGAGATGAATTTGCGTGAATTGTTACTCATAAAAATAGGTCCATAAGTTGATGAGAGATGGATTTGTGTGAATCACTATTCATAAAATATGGGTCAATAAATTGATGAGAGATGAATTTGTATGAATCACTACTCATTAAATACGGATCAATAAGTCGATAAGAGATGAATTTGTATGAATTGCTACTCATGAAATATAGACCATTAAATTGATATCTGAAATGATGTGTATAACACACTCTGAAAAATACCTCCTAATTATCAATTTTTATTTTATTTTAATTCCACATAAAAACAATCATCACTCAAATTAAAAGAAAAAACAAAATTTGAAAGGACTACTAGGGGAGAGCGGTCCATAATGGAGCAGGGTCTAATAGTGGGGATAGAAGTAGTCTTTAGTGGGCTCCATAGTGGAGCACTTTAATATCCAATTGCAAAACACTTTTTATCCATAAAGTACACAAAGTGACAAATCATGTGATGCCACATCAGTGGACCAATAAAACATGACTTAGTGCACCACTATCGGTCTCACTTTTTTTTTGGCCTTTTTGGATACCTCAACAAAAAGCATGCTGATATGGCATCATATTTGATGATGTGGCCCTAAAATGAAATATAAAAGCACATGAGTTGCCAAATAAACTGTTGTACAAAATTGGAAGTGATTTGAAATTTCCACGTACAATTTTGAGAAACATGAAGTTAGGGTACTCCACTATAGGCCCCTCTCCCCTACTTTGCACATTACCTGAAAACTGCCCTCACACATGCAAATTGGGGAAGCTGCAAAAAAAAAATTGAAAAATCAGTGGAGATGATTGAAAAAGTGGGCTTCTAGTCACAGATGTGTATGATTTTGATAAAACAATATACACATATATAAATAAGCAATGGTATCATGTGGGCAGTCATAACAAGTAGGTTCCTTGCATCTTTACACTTGTGGTTCGCACTGATAGTGCTGATATAATAATTCTGATATGCTGATTATCACAAGGTATTTATGATCCCAATAAGCTATTGTTGTCGACAGATTGCAGGTGATGAAAGAAAACTCATTTATGTTACTGTTAAAAAGAAAAAGTTGGGTGCATTTTTCCCCTTAAGAAGATCCTGAATATCTGTCTTTTTGAAATGAATTCCGTAAGATGCATTTAAAAAAAATGAAATTGTAAGAATATTTAGTTTTAAAAGATTGTTTAGGATTAGTTTAAATACTTTTCAATTCTTTAACATTAAGCTGAAGGAAGTAGATAATCTGTACTCCCAATACCTGAACTTACAGACAAATCCATGTTTAATCTCTCTCTACATATAGTTACATTTAGATACTATGTTTCAAAACCAAAGTACCTGAACATTTCTAACTATTTTTGAACACTTTTAACTGAGTGAGTAAATGAAAACCAGCCTTAAAATACAGACAGATTGTGTGATAGAGAATTGCATTGGCTCTGTTAAAAACCAAGTGTCTTTTCATGGACAACTGTTACACGTGTTCATTACAGGTGGGCACTTTCACTTTGCAAGTCCTTTTCATCTTACAGTTATGAGCATGGGTTTCTCAGATGTGTCCACATTTTGCACGCAATTTCAAACTTTATGAAGATAACTTAGGATTGTTTGATTTATAGGCTATGATCACCATGATTTTGGCCACCAATGGACAAAGCCAATTAAAGGGTTGCCCGCCCATGAATTGGGCTTCAAGTATGACAAGGTGCCACCAAGAAATCTGAGCTACTATTGATTACATTTTGTCCCTTTTCTCCCTTGTAGTATATGTTATCTAACAATTGTATTCAACTCAAGGAGGCAATGTTTAGAAATGGTTTACAATGGTATTAATGTCAATGCTCTAGAAATGGTTTGAGAATGGTCTTAGGACAATGTTTTTTGAAATGTTTGAGAATGGTTTTAAATCGACTTCCATAGACATGGTCAACATCGACCTTCATTCCATAGTCTATATTGACTATTAAACAACCTTATGAATCGGCTTTAAAGAATAAGAGATAGTTGATCTCAATTGACATATTTAATATGTTTGATATATATTATTATATATAAATATATATTACATACATATTATATACATATATATACTTAACATGTATATGTATAAGAGTACATGAAAGAATATATTTAATAAACACATTATACTAAATGTGTGCATATATATATGTATAAATGTATATACCTCTATGTACACGAATGCGTAGGTATATCTATATCGATGCATCCCTATGAGTGCGTCCATTCACCAACGTATGCATGTATCAATATACATATACATATGGATACATATATATACTAGATACACACACACACACACACACACACACACACACACATATATGTTTGCATCCATTTCACATATAGCCATTCACATTTACAATCATATTGATAAGTGTGTATGTGTGGTATATCTATACATATGCATATACGTGTTGTTAGATCCCATTGACATGCATGTGCATATATATAAACATACTTACACGTACATCCCACTTGTCCATATGATCGTAATAGCACAAGAAAGATCTCAAAAGCTCAAATAGATAAACATCACCCAAAGCATGCAAAAGTAAACAAGACTCTCAAATGTAGACATATCGGTTAAGGATGACTTACCTATTACCCTCAAACTGACTCAACTCAATCTTTCTAATGTGGTGTGTGTTTTATGCTCAGATAGTTTACTTTTACCAATTACCCGACCAAGATCTTCTCCCAAGTGATACTTCCCCTCCGCCTGGAGGAATGGAGCACATACCTGCATCCACTAACACATGCACATGACAATCAATTGTTCATAAAAATATGTAGCATACATAAACATCTTCAAAGTTAGAATAATAATAATGCAATAACCTTTCATTCACATATATGTAGTATTTTACCATGAATAAAATCAACTGAGATAACATTCAAATGAGACAATCATCAAATTTGATAACATTCATATTGATAACAAGGTACAATCATAATTTATTCATCTATAGTATTCACATTATATCCATATTTACCCTATATAGTAATAGTAAATAGTAACACTATATTTGGGGTGTAACATACTCCCCCCCTTATGAATCATCATCCCCGATGAAGCAAGGTATTATTAATTCATTACAACTAACATTACATTATTCAACATTCTCAAAAGCATTAAGAATATGAGGAATTTTTTGCTGAATTTCCGCATAGTCCTCCTAAGTAGTTGTGTCTTTTGCGTACTGATCCCATTAGACTCTACACTGTAAGACTTCTTTGTTACGTAAGCGTAGCTTACACGTTCCTAGCACTTTGACAGGCTCGAGAGTTACTACTCCAGAGTCCCGTACCTGTAAATTAGTCCAATCAATTACATGATTATCCCTTGGTATATACTTGTTAAGGTAGGACACATGGAAGATGTTATGCATTCTGGAAAGAGCTGGTGGCAAAGCAATTCGATAGGCTATTGGATTCACTTTTTCTAGAGTCTCAAAAGGTCCAATGTAACAGGGCTAACTTAGAAGACTTTCCAAATTTAATGGAGCTTTTGTGAGGTTTCACTCTCAACAAAACTTTGTCACCTAAGGAAAAATTATGCGGCACTCTCTTAGCCTCAACATAGCTTTTCTGTTGATCGTTAGCTTTAGCTAACCTTTCCTTAACTACCTTAACTTGTTCATCCATTTTAGCCAACATTTATGGCCTAAGACTTACTCAATCCTCAAGTTTATCCCAATTTATGGGAGTTTGACACTTTCAACCATACAAATCTTGAAAATGAGCCATTTTAATTATAGAATGATAAGAGTTACTATAAGAAAATTCAACTAAGGGTAAGTAATCCTCCCACTTGTACTGTTGATCCATGCAATACATCCTAAGTACATCTTCCAACACTTGGTTTACCCTTTCTATTTTCCGCCCATCCATTTCTGGATGATACACTGAGCTTATATTTAACTGAGTCCCTAGTGCAGAAAACAAGGTTTGCCAAAACCTATAAGTGACTCATGCATGCCTATCTGAAATTATCTTTTCAAGAATTCCATGCAATATAAACACTTCCTACACAAATTTTCTTGCCATGATATGTGCTCCATTAGTTAGGTTCCTTGGTATAAAATGTGCTACTTCTGTAAGCTTATCTACTACCACTAGTATGGCATTGTGTTTATTCCTTGACATAGGCAATCCTTGCACAAAGTCCATACTTATGACTTGCCACTTCTTTTTTGGTACATATCATGTGGGTATAACAAGATTACAGGATGGTGATGCTCAACTTTCACCCTTTGATACTCAAGACATCTAGCCACACAACTAGAAAAATCTCCCTTCATTCCTTTCCAAAAGTATAATGGTTTTACATTAGCCATCATTTTTGTCACTCCAAGATGTCTAGAGTACAGTGCTTCATGTATTTCCTTCCATACCATATTTCTTAATTCCTTTACGTCAGGTACATACATTCTACCATTATATCTAAGTATTCCATTAGGTTCAAATTGAAAACCTTCATACCTAGAATCTTGTGGATTATCCATGAGTTCTTGCTTCACTTGCAAGTAATACTCATCCTCCTTGAACTTTTGGAGTACTTGCCCCTTGAAATCGGTTTGGATTGTTACTATAGAAGCAATATGTCGTCTTCGACTTTATGCATCAACAACTCAATTTTCTTTTCCCTTAATATAACTGATATTAAAATCATAGTCAGCTATTAACTTTAACCATCTTCTTTTTCTTGCATTTAGATTAGGTTGAGTAAAAAGGCACTTTAACCCATTATGGTCAATTTTCAACTCAAAGGGTTTTCCTAGCAAATGGTGCCTCCACATTTGCAATGATGAACTACAACTCCCAACTCTAAATCATGTGATGCATAATTAATCTCATATGGTTTCAAATTTATAGATTCATAGGAAATTACTTGCCCATCTTGTGTCAGCACACCTCCTAACCCTTCTCCGCATACATTTGTGATAACCGTAAAGTTACCTTCAAAACCTAATATTTTTAAGATCGGTGTAGTGATTAATTTCTCCTTGAGTAGGTCAAAAGCCTCTTGACAATTCTCAATCCAATCAAATCTCTTTCTTTTGTTTTGCAAAGAAGTAATTGGAAAAGAAATCTTAGAAAAGTTTGCGATAAACTTCCTATAATATCTTGCCAAACCCATGAAACTTCTTACCTCCGATACGTTCTTAGGTATAGACCATTCAATTATTGCTTTAATCTTAGTTGGATCAACAACAATTCCCTTTGTCGAAATTAGATGACCTAAATAATGTACCTTATTTTGGAATAATGTACACTTGGAAAGTTTACCATACAACCTATGCTCTCTCAAACATTGTAGGACCATTTCTAAATGCTTGCAATGTTCTTCCTCATCTCTAGAATAAAGAAAAATATCATCTAGAAAAAATAGTACAAATTTTTCAATGTAACCCCTAAACACACTATTCATTAGGTTCATGAATGCTGCAGGTGCATTTGTTAAACCAAAAGGTAAAACAGTGAACTCATAGTGTCCATATTTGGTTTTGAATGCAGTTTTAAAGATATCTTCATCTTTAACCCTTAATTGGTGATATCTAGATCTCAGATCTATTTTAGAGAATATGTCTGCATCCCTCATTTAATCAAAAAGGACATCAATGCATGGCAACATATACTTGTTCTTAACTGTAGCTTTGTTAAGCATATGATAGTTGATGTAAAAATGCAATGTACCAACCTTCTTCTTAACAAAGATGATTGGCGCTCCCCAAGGAGATACACTTGGTCTTATCAGTCCTTTCAAAAAAAAAATCGTCCAATTGTGTCTTAAGTTCCATAAGTTTAGTGGTTCATCCTATAGAGTACCTTAGAAATAGGTTCTGACCTTGGAACAATATCTATAGAGAAGTCAAATATTCTTTTCGAAGGAAACCTTGGTAACTCCTTTGTAAACACATCTGAAAATTTCCTTAATATTGAATACTTCTCCATATCCGATTTTTGAGTTTCATCTATTTCCCCATCTTCTAGTTCATGTAAGCTTTGGAACTACAAATCATCTCTATCCTTCTCAAGTTCTTCAATCTTTATGGCAAAGAGTTTACACCCTTTCTTCTTAGCTCTTATAAGTTTCATCGCCGTAATTTGTCGAACCCTAACCTCCCTAGGTATCCCTTGGAATTTAACTTGATTTCCAAAATTATCTAGGCATTCTACAGTCTTAGCATGGTAGTCTACCTTATCTCTATGTTTCCACAACCAATTCATTCCTTGGATAACATCATATGATCCTAGAGGTGTGACATAAAGGTTATTAAAACTAGGTAGTTCTATTCTAGCCTCAAATAGACATTGATCCACCTTTGCTCTTGTCTAGTTTGCATATTCTATATTCCAAGACATTGCCATGTGCCCCACCTTTCTAGATGATTTTTTAGCTATTCTAGGTGAAATGAAATTATGATTTTCACTGGTATCAATAAGAATTAAAATAGGTAGGCCAAACAAAATACCTGGCATTTCGACTGGAGTTACTTGGTACTTTGCCTGTTGATCGTCCACTACTGCATGTATCCTATGTTGAAACATTTCTTGTTGAGTGGTTAATGGATTACCATATGGTCGCAATCTATAATTTTTATTCGGACACTCATTAGCATAGTGATCCCCTTTGCATATAAAATATCCTATAGGCGGCCCTCTTTTCCCTATGGTTTCTCTAGATTTATTGATATTTTCACTAGCCTCATTGGTATTACCCATGCTAGTATCATTCTTTTTCTGCTCTCTCCTAATCTCCTTTCCATTATTGTGGAATCATTTCCCCTTTTTCCTTGGAATTTTTTTTGTTGATTCCTCCTTCTTAGGAACCATCTTGTTAGGAACTTCCACATCCTTCTTTTGCTCTTTTCTTTCTTGATGAGTGGAATTAGCCCTAAGATTTTTCTCTTGCTTAATTGCTTTCTCATATACACGATCCATTATTGTTGGACCATGCATATACACTTCACCTCCGATTTGACCATTGAGTCCCATT
Source organism: Sequoia sempervirens (assembly GCA_007258455.2). NCBI lineage: Eukaryota > Viridiplantae > Streptophyta > Pinopsida > Cupressales > Cupressaceae > Sequoia > Sequoia sempervirens. The sequence continues at coordinate 62,727 of VDFB02146624.1, read as the reverse complement.
ATAAATCTCCTAATACAAAAGCGCTCATCCTTATGATATATGGGAGCATAACACAGAATTCAAGTAAACTTCTCCCAGTATTCGTTAATTGTCATGTTACCTTGCTCCAAACCTTGGAAATTCAAGAGTTTTTGGTCATAAAAAAGCTATGGTAACCATATTTTGTGGAAAATCTCCACAAATTCTCCCCATGTCAGCTTCCATGAGCTGATATTAAGTTCCAACTTATTATTCATCCACCAGTTAGAGGATTCCCCTGCTAACTGATCCACACCCCATGCAACTTTAGTAACTTCATCATAGTTTCATATTTCAAAATAATTTTCCATTTTTACAAGCCACACTTCATCCTCATCAGCTGCAACACTTCCATCAAACTTAGGTGGAATAACCTTTTCCATGTCCCTAGAAATTTCAAAAGCTACAAGCTTCTTATTCCTTTCCATAGATGATGTAGGTGATTTTTCGTTCTCATGATTATGGTTTTCATTATGCCCATGGGAAGACTTTTCTCCCTCATGATCATTAATGTGGGTACTTCATTTTCTACCCTATCCTTAATTCTTTCTTGTTCAAGATTAGCCAACCTTGCCAAGATTTGGTCAAGCCTAGCCCCTACTCTAGTGGTTCCTTGTCCAACCTCCTGACTTCCACCAGGATTAGTTTGTGTCCTCACCATGCTTATGTGATTGGTTTTTACTTGAATGTTATACCCATGTTAGACTAAATTATTTTATCAATTATCTTATGGAAAACATAAAAGTAAACATTCACATGTACACAAGAATTCCACATAAGATTAAGCACATGCTTCTTTTGATAAACACATAATTTTTTATTCATTTCTTGAGGATTTCAATACCCTTTCGATTACATGGAGTGAATACTCAAATAGTCAAGTGGAGAGTATCCTTCAGATTCACTCTCTGACATATAAATTAAAGGAGTATACCCTACAGACTGAGACAATTGTTGTTCCCTATCTTTCTATTCATCTCTCATTTGCTCATACCTATCCGAAAAAGGATAATAACCTTCAGATTTATCATCCGATACATAAGTTCAAGAGGCAATGTTAATATGATGTTCATCAACAATATAGTCTAGATTTTTTGTAGACATTTTTTCATGAGACCATTTCTCATCTAGCAGTGTTCATGGTACATATCCCTCAGACTCTTTATTTGAAGAAATTGCTATTACTTCAGCTAGTGGTAGAACTCTGGGATCCCTAAAGATGAATGATGGGTTAACACTTTCTTCTCAAGGCATATCCCTGGAAAGTGGTAATGACTCAGACTTTTTTGGTGAGATAGTTGGTAGGTAATTGTACATAGCCTCCATCTTCATCTTCCTCTTCACATCACTGATGCGAGAAAGTGCATGACTAAAGGTTTCAGTGTCACTAGAAACCAGATAGTATTATCATAGTTGTTTCCCTCTATGGTTCTAACGATGGCTTCTTTTTCCTTCTTAGACTTCAAGTAATGCTTGTTTCTGATTACTAACTTTTGATCCATTAATCTGAGACACACCATCCTGACATAAGAATTTCACAACATTATACAATGTTGGATGGAAAGAATGATGAGATCATAGGTTCTAGAGCTAAACCTAGTAGCTCTGATACCCCATGTAACGTAATAACCCTTTAACGAAGTAAAAATTTCTAATTTTACACTTAACATGCCAGTGCAAATAATTTTTTTTCTTTTTCTTTATTGATAATTTCCAATCAAGATGCAAAACATAATGCAACATGAATTCCTTTTCATTTCATATAATACATCAATGTAATAATACATACATTTACAAACATAGCTCAAAGAGCTTTAGAGAAAATAGTTGTAAGATCTAGGATCCTTCCTTTCAATTATTGGTTCTTCTATCACCTACTGTGGAGGAGAAGCGTCACTTAGGTGCTTTTCTGCCAACCATGGACTCATAATGTGGTCCCCCAAAAATCTATCATTTGATAGATGGCCCTTCCCTTCGATGAAGGGATTGGTAGAGTAACTGATAACGGCAACCAACTAAGCATAGTGTTGTGTCCTACATAACTATAACTTATAATCCCACAATCTATGTCTAGCATGTAATACTAGATCACGTTGAACTGATAGTGTTAGTCTCAATAGTAACACAATCTAGAGTGGAGTCTTAGACGTTCACACTACTTTGGCTAGAGTGTTAGATTCAGTATTCCTATTGAGAGTCATCTATCACATACACTCCTCAGGGCCAATTTGACTTAAGGCTATCTTAATCTACACATAGGTATTTCCTTCAATGGATAGTCCATCATCCCAGATAACCTACAACCATATTAATCTACTTGGAATAAACCTACTTAACTAGTAAGTACACAAGTTAAGTATTTCCTTCAATGGTTTCTTTGTCATTCCAAAGATAACCCATATACTTGGATAAACCAAATTACAAGTAAGTACTTAAAACTCCCTCCCATGCTAGATTGTCTATCCTAGGAGTAAACTCAAGCTTTCCTAGATAAATCAATATCTTAGCTAAATGCACCATATGTGAATTTCATGTTCAATCATACCTAGTATATAATACCTATGATAAACACCCATCTCCTACTATGGAGTACATAAAAACACATTATGAAAACAACATAATAACTTTATTTTCCTTTTCAAAGTAATCTAAACTTTCTAATGCATATACTAGAAAGACATCTAAACCATGCATGCAAAACACACCATTCAAAGTAAAATAATAAAGACGAAGGAATCCTCATGCCCATTATCGCTTTATACAACTAAAGCCATCAATGCAACCCTCTCCAGCAACAAATGGATTGATAATCAATTTCTCAAGAATATCAAACTATCTCTATCTAGCTTGTTGGTAGTCTACTTCTCTCAAAATATAATCTCCTCTCAACTATGTGATCTCACTTCTATCTCTCTCACAATACAAAGCAAAGTATGTTTGGGAATATACTAAAATATGAAATGCAAAAGATGTATTATCTCTTGAAAGAATACATCCGTCACAATGAAATGGTTCAACTATTTATAGAGCAATCAAGCAACCTCAAAGCCTATAGTTTAGGCATGTAAAAAGATGACAAGCTCCATGAAATGCAACTCAACATTAAGGTGGTGATCAACTAAGCTCAGACTCAGAAAAACCTCCTATAGGTCGACTAGTTTCCATGACAACAATTCAAAGACTTATTCCAAATGCACATGGAGAATTCAAATTGCTACAAAGATAAGACATCTACAACAATTTAAACTCAAAGGTGGCACCATATACTATTCTATTTCCTTCATATTTGGTGTAGCATAACCCAATCAACTTCTAATATATGACAATAGATTTCTATCGACCCATCAGGTATATGAATTGACATAAATAGTGATGAGTTCAGTTTATGGTTTAATTTTGATAGAATTTATTATCCATTTGTTGTTGTTGTCATAGACTTTGATACTTGGATGTTGACCTTTTAATGATATTTCCTCAAAACCATAGACATTGGGCATGAGTTTGTTTTTGTAACCTTTAAATGACATTGGCATGCTATATGAACTATCTATGTTAATTTTACATGTGGCTTAATGAATGACACTTTAATCTATAGTTACAGATATGCAATTGTTGTGCATACTAATATTGTTATGTAGATATAATTAGAAGCCTAAAAAATTGAGGAAGATTCTGCCAGCTGGTCATTTTCCATAAAGGTCAACAAGGTGATCATTCAAAGGTCAATGGAGGGAGATTCCTAGTTTAAATTGAAGAATTGTAATTGCCTTGTAAATGGTCTTAATTATTTTTTGAGCGAATATAGGAGTTACTGTTGTGCTAGATCTGCGTCAAGGAAAACATGCTTGACAAGATTCCACACATGCATAACCTCCTTTCCACTTTTTATGCTTTACCTAAAGTGGCATCCTCTTAATCTATTGGAGTTGACCACCTTGCTAGGTAGTTAGTTAGTAGTTTTTCTTCCTATAAATAAGACTCAAATGCTCCTTCTCAGAAGGTTGATTAATCTGATGATGTACTCACATTCTTAGTTTTTCAAGTAATACAGTTATGCTGCTCTACTATACTTATGTTTTCCAATGAATAAAATGAAGTTATAAGTTCATGCATCTAAGTTTACATTTGTCTTAAGGGTTACTCATCCAAGGGGGCCCACTTGGTGAGTATTCCATCCTTTAGTTTAGTTAATACTTTATGTTCAACAATTAGTTAATAATATGGCACTGTTTGTTCCTACAACCACTAGAATTCCATTCTATGACTGTTCCTACAACCAAAGCAAACAAAGTAGTTTCCTTCCTGTTTGCTCAGATTTTCATTTCTGTCATGCATTTAAGCTTAGTATAGTTATTAGTTGATGCTCAACATTTATGTTACTTCTTTCCAAGCAATTTACTTTCAACATTATGTCTTTCTTAGATGTAAAATGAATATGGCTTCTTTGGATTCTTAGTGCACATACTATTCTGACCCATTTCAAGTCTACATCCCTGGGTTGAAAAGTTAAATGCACCTTCATGATAATTGAGATAACCATTTAGATTAGATGTCTAATTTCTGAATCACAACTGTAAGGGCTTAGTTGTTAAGTCATTGTAGGAGGCCAACATTTTTGGCACCGTTGCTGAGGATGGTGTCAAACTAGGGAGTTCTTTGGAGTAATATAGTTTTTCTTGTTGTAGTATTTTTGAAAGTTTATTCTTAGTATACCCCTCATTTAGTAAAGTAATGATCCACTATTCTTTTTCCAATTCTTTGTGTGAGCTGGCTGATATTGAGTTGATACTGTATGCATATAGGAAGGAGGAGAGATGCTCATGGGAGATTCCTTCCTAATAACCTAATCCATTCCACTTAGTTGAGCATCAGAATCTTCCACGAGACAAAGAAGAAGAAGAGACACACCCCTTTGCTGATGCATTTTCTAATCTAACTAATTCTAAAATTTCCTTTGAAGACCAAAATTAGATTGGTAATCCCTTTTCTTTGGATCTCCATCAGGCAGGCATGGGTGATGCAAATAGAAACAGACCTAGCCAACCAAATTTTCCTTTCCCCATTGCTCATCAGAATGAAGTTGACAACCTCAAAAATATCCCTACTTCAATCCTTCCTAAGTTCTATGGACTTATCACATAATATCCTGATACTTTCTTGTTCGAGTTTGATATACTCTGCAGAAGTTATGACTATACCACTAATTCCCATAGGCTTAAGTTGTTCCCTAACACCTTGAAAGAGGTTGCATTAAGATGGTTTATGAGCCTAGATAGAAATACCGTGGAGACTTGGGATGACATGAAAACAAAGCTCCTTGAAAAGTACAAGGAATATTGTAGGGGCAGTGACATGAGGGGAGATGACATTTTTAGGATGCAACAAAAGGAAGACGAGAGTGTGTAGGATTACATTTCAAGGTTTTTGTTTTGCCTCCAGAAATCTCCACACCATTGGGAGGAGGAGATATCAACCAAGTTCCTTCGGAGGATATCAAGAAGATATGTCAGAACTATTCTAGGGAAACTTCAAAGAAAGGGAGAGCTTACCAATCCTCTATGGGTAAGTCATCTACCAATGGAGTTTCAAGAATGGATATTACTCACTTACTGGCAGATTTTAAGCAAGACATCATAAACAATCTTGCTACTTAGCTGGGTACACTTTAGGAAAAGAGAAAATAAGAGGAGTCAGAGACAATGTTGGTAGAATATTGCCTTCATTGCAGACAAAAGAAGAAGGATTGCAGATGCAAGATGGTACCTAATATTGACAATAAGAAAATTCTACCTGAGTTCAAGCCAATCTAGAGTGAAGATGACCAAGTCTACTACATTACACAGAGGAGGCCATGGGCTCCAAGACAAGGTATGCCACCAGATCCACTATCTTTTGTTGGGCCATATTTTAATTCTTATTTATTTGGTAACCAATGGCAACCCCCATATCTATCCAATTATGGAGGATATCTACCAAAACCTTGGAATAACCTTTCAAATTCCTGGCCCAATCACCAAAAATATCCACCCCAGTGGCAACAACCTCAGGGGAATTGGTAGCCACCTCCAGGAAATTGGCAACAAACATCTCAATGGAGGGGAGGACAACAATGGCCAAACCAGACAACCAGTTACATGCAACCACCTTCTCAGCCCCAACAACCTACTATAATTCCTCCTCCTGCTAGTTCAAGTTAAAATACACCTAAACATACTCAATTACCAGCTTAGCCCACACCTAACCCAAATAACAAACCACAACAACAACAACCAATATACTCTGCTGATCCAAATCAATTCCCTACATATGTTGTGAGTGTAAGTGACATCCACTTGCATTCAGGAACTACTTTGCTAGCTCCTTCCACACCCATTATAACTTTCTTGTGTAAGAAGTGTAGCCTCTAAATGTCCCCATTTAGCCAAGCGCACCTAAAAATCCTGAACCAGTCCCAATCCAGCAGACTGAACAAGAACCGCCATTTCCTTAGAGGTTGGAAATTGTGAAACAAAAGGAAGAGAAGGAAGAACCAACCTTTGACATTATAGATTAGTTGAAGCATATAGGTGTCAATATACCCTTATTTTAGGTCATAAAATATGTTCCCATATATGGCAAGGCAATTAAGTATGTCTTAAGAATCCAGGCAGGAAGAAGAAAGACCAAACTACGGTTCATGTGGTGGGATAGTTGGCTAACATCATCCTTGGGAAAGTGACTATTCCCAAATATAATGACCCAGGGAGTCCTGTGGTAGGAGTTTTTATAAATGGGATCCAAATAAAGAATGCTCTGATTGATTTGGGAGCAACAATAAATGTAATGACCAAGGATATCCTGCAGCAACTAAATGTTGCAAGCATGAGACCTACTCCTACTATCCTGTAGCTTGCTAATAGTTCCACTGTTAAACTTGATGGTATAGTAGAGGATCTTGTGGTAACTCTAGACTCTTGGGAGTATCTAGTAGATTTAATTATTATTTCTCCTAAAGCTACATTAGGTGGGTACCCCATCATTCTAGGAAGGCCATGGTTAGCAACAACAAATGCCTACATTGGATGCCAAACAAGAGACATGACTATTTCTAATGGAAAGAGCACCAAAAAACTTGTTCTCTATCCTCCTGCTCAGCCATCCCATGATATGGATAACCCCATATGGCCACATGTTGGTGAAGAGGCCGAGGAAGATAATTCTATGGCACAACTTATGATGTTAGGAAGAAGTTATTTCATGTAGCTTCAAGAGGAAGATGAAGTATTGTCTAACATAATTTAGAACCATTGTGAGGTGAAAGAAGACTCATCCTATCATACAACTAATTCTGCTGATTCGATAAAAACACTTTTTCCTGCTCTTCCTGTAGCCAAACTTCTTACAACAACGGGTATGTATCATACATTACATGAGCTCAAGGTACCAAGCATTGGTGAAGTAGATATGATAGAGTTAACTACACAAGTGCACACCGATTATCAGATCTTTGTGTACACCGACCATGCAACCATTAGGTACCTCATGAATAAACCCTTGATATCATATAGGCTAGCAAGATGGTTATTGTTGATGCAAGAGTTTGACATAACCATTGTTGATAAACCAGGGAAGGCCAATGTTGTTGCAAACTTTCTTTCAAGGTTGAATATATCAGAGTACAATCAATTCATTGATGAATCTTTCCCTAATGAACACTTATTTTCCATCAGTGTGCATACACCCTGGTATGCTAACATAGCTAATTATCTGGTCATATGGAGAGTTCCTCCTCATTTCTCTCCAAAAGAGAGAAGGGTGCTCATTGAAAAATATTTTCCTTTTTCATGGATTGCTAGATGTTTGTTCTACACTGGACCAGACCATGTCATGAGGAGATGTGTGAGGGAAGATGAGACATATGATATTCTGCATGCATGTCACAATGAACCCCGTGGAGGGAATTTTGCAGCCAAGAGGACAATAATGGAGAATTTGAACAGAGGATATTACTGGCCCACACTCCACAAGGATGCAGGGAAATATACAAGGAAATGTGACAGATGCTAGAGGATGGGCCAACCAACCAAATCTGATGAGATGCCCCTTTACCCCTAGGTAGTAATCAATCAATTTGAAAAATGGGGATTAGAATTTGTAGGACCCATTGATCCTCCATCAAATGGTAAATCTTATATCTTAGTATTCACTGATTATGTAACCAGGTGGGTAGAAGTTAAGGCCATGAAGCATGCAAGAGATAATAAGGTTGCAAAATTTCTTTATGAGGAAATTTTCACATGGTATGGAGTTTCAAGAGAGATAGTGACTGATCAAGGGGCTTAATTCACCTCAGCCCTTGTTACAACACTGGTCAATGAATACAACATAAGGCATAGGAAGCATACTCCTTATCACCCTTAGGCCAATGGCCAAGTTGAGGTGATCAACATGGAAATTGAAGCCATTTTGACCAAAACAGTAGCTATCCATCGAAATGATTGGGAAAATAGGCTACTAGAAGTTGTTCAGGCCTATCAAACCACCTAGAAAACAACCACAAGCTTCACTCCTTTTGAGTTGCTATATGGTAAGACAACTATGATGCCCATTGAATTTGAGCATAAGACTCTTAGGACTACACTAGATTTAGGGATGGATATCTCTGAGGAACAAAGTGATAAAATCAGGTAGCTGAATGCTTTGGATGAGATGAGGAAGGAAGCCTTGCATCACATAGAGGTAGTGCAGAACCAGAGAATAAAATGGCATGAAAAATTCATAAAAGATGAGAAATTCCAGCTAGGTGACTAGGCACTGCTCTACGACTCAAGGTATCAAGATAATGCAAAAAAATTGTAGACAAGGTGATTAGGACCATATGAGGTTGCTAAATTATTCTCCAATGGTGTTGTTTAACTCAATACCATTGACCCTATTAGATTTAATCTGCTTGTCAATGGTCATCGCCTTAGGTTGTATCACAAGCCAACTTCCAAGGAGGAATTCCTACAACAATTCACTCAACATGCAACACCCGAAATTCCTGCAGCCGAAGGAAATTGACCTAGTGTCCCTCCTTCTAGCTAACTGAGGTATGTAGCTTGTCATAATAAAGACTTCCACTTTTTTGGGAGTCCACTTCATTCATTCACCCATCCGCCAATTCATCTCCACTTTTCTCTCTTCCATCACGCTGCCATAACTTCACTTCATTCCATCTCCACTTTCATTAACTGCTCAACTGACTTCTTAAAAGGTAACCGGTACTTTCTCCATAATATTTGCAACAGATATTCCAAGAATTCAGGTATGTGTGCATCAATTTTCTACATCTTAATTGTCTTTTATTACTTTCATTTAATTATTGTTCATTAATATAGACGTTCTCCATAGCATGTAATTATTCCCTACCCCTGTCAAATGGTTGTTACTACTGCGCATGTGAGGAAACATGCTCAAATTTAGGTTGGGGGGGAAGTGTGAATACCATGTCCACATGTCAATCCATGTTGGCCCATGTCAGTAAAGTTTAAATTGAGATAATTTAAATTCTAAGTGAGGTGACAGCTCGCATGTGTGAGATGACATCAACTGCCACCATTTTTTATTGATCATATCCTTCATTTATTACTCCTTTACTACCTTTATTACTTCTGTCATAATTCTAAGCTGCGAAAAGGTAGAATTTTGATGACATTGGAGTTGGGAATTCAACAACATTGCAGGAAGGAGAAATTTTCCTTTCAGATAAAGATTGCAAGAAGGGGCGCCTTGTAGAATGATTGTTTAAATTATAGACAATTGAACAAGGGGAGGTGGGTTAATTAGAAATGAACCCACAATTCATGATGTATTACTACAGGATGCACCTTGCCAAGCTAAGTTCAGAAATTGTGGGTGATTAGACTGTTTCCTGAAGCTGAATGGCTATAATGAAGACGTTGTGTTAGAATTTGCACAGACATTTTCTAAAGGAAAGGCCACGGTAAAAGGGTTGGAGGTAATAGCTACTAAAGAGAGGATTGCAGAAGTTATAGGGTTGCCTACTGATGGTAAACATTACCCTGCTACCAGAGATGCCAGGTCAGCTAGGATGAATTTATAGAACCTGGTGACCCTCCATTAAATGTGGGCAAGGAAGGTGCAAACAAAACCTCTCTACCTAAGCCATGGAAGCAATTATCTTTTTATGTTGTGAATTACCTTACTTGTGAAGGTCGTCAGTCGAACCTACATTCTGTGCACTTCAAACTCCCGAATCATATGAGGCATGGGAGAAGAATGAACATTCCAAATGTGTTGTATCACCTTCTTTCAATCATGGCACCCAAGACCCAAAAAGGTAGGGATAATTCCATTTCCCACCATTTTCTGATCAAATTATTAGTAGAGAAGTCTCTGCATGATGTGTCTAATATAACTTGGGAAGAATTCTTAAATATTGATCAATTTAGACCAGAACCTTTTCGACCTATGGTTTTTCCTCAACCTCATAGGGTTAGTAGGAGAGTGAGCAATGTTGAAGCCACTCTTGGAGCACAATCCCTAGTGTAAACCCTCATGCAGTTGAACAAACCATAGAGATTAGCTCTTTTAAGACAGAACATTCAGACAAAGAAATTTCTTCCTTATATTTTGATGATGATGTCCCTCTTAGCATCCTAATTCAAACTAGGGCACAAAAGAAAGAAGCAAAAATAAGGAAGGGAAAAGTTAAAAAGGAAATGGCAAGAAAAGAAGCATCAATCTCTAAGAAACGAAAGGCTGACACTGTTCTTCCTGCAATCGAAGAGAAACAAGAGAGCCCTCCTAGAAAAACAAGACCACCTGGACCAACTGCTGGTATGTCTTCACAGGGAATCCCTAGGACCAGAGAAATGTCATGAGAGGAAACATAAGCCACAGTGGGGTAGGTGAATGTTGAGGAAAAGGACATATTTGAGGAAGCGACAAATATAAGGTTGGTAGAACTTGTTGCCATCACAGAAGAAGTTGAAATTCAAGAGTATGAGGAGAATCAAGAGCTCCTGCAATAAGAGCAAGAGTAAGAGTTCCTGCAACAAGAGAAAAAACATGAGCCCCTGCAGCCAGAACTAGGAGAACAATCAACACCCTTGCATCTGGAATTGGCTGAACAATCAAAATCCTTGCAATCTGGGCCACATGAAGAGCAAGCATCAGTGCTAGGAATTTTTTTGGTAGGAATACATAAGCCCTCTAATTTTTCAATGCACCTGGTAGCCATGAACTTATGGCGTGAGATGAAAAGGAGGGAAGAGTAATGGAAAGAGGAGAAACACAGGTTGAAGAAGGAAATTAAAAAGAGCTATGAGGAGATTGAAGATAAGAATGTAGAAATTCTTTCTTTAAAGGAAAAGGTGGACAATGTAACAACCTTAGTACCTCAGATATTAGAGTGCATGACTCCTCCAAGGGTCTATGCTTTGTATTTGAAGGAGAAGAATCTTTCTTTTAAACTAGCAAGGATCATTTTAGGTTTGAATCCTTCCATTGAGACTCCTCTTGAATTTTTCTAGGCTTATCAGATTGCTCCTCTTGAAATGAAAAATTTGTTGTGTGAATTTTATTTGCATAATTATGTTGTGTCCCAAGATCATGATTGGAATCCTTTTTTGTATGTTGGGGATCTCTAATTAAGGGAATTCATGTCCTGAATACAAAATGAAATTAGTTGGGGACAACAGTTTAGGACTTATAGGAAAATAGAATCCAACACTCCCCTATCCATCAGGGCTGAATCTAGAAACACAAGAGACATTTTTAGGGAATGACATAGATTCCTTTATTGACCAAGCTATAGTAGTAGGATCCTACCTGAGAGAGAAGAAATTTACAAAGAATATGAGAAGGTAGCAAAAACCACAAGGGAAATTGTAATGGGATATCTAGCACAAAGGTAGAATAGTCTAACTGATGAACTAAAACAAGCCGAGCTTCACTCTCTACAGAACTATGCTACAACATGCAAAAGAGTTGATAGATATATATAGATTGGAAGGTCAAAGGGACAATTTTGGATTCCATTAAATTTTCAGCCACCTATCCTATTATGGCATGTGCCAAATTTTAGGTATTACCAGTATGATATAGCTATAGAGAGGCAAAGATGGAATAGGTTGGACAATAAGCAAGGGTTCTATTGGGCCCCTAATTCATACATTGCAAGAACTGATGTAGGACAACTGGAGGTTGTAAATTTTAGGGCATTTACCAAGCAAAAGAACAACTCTTCCTCTATTGGAGGACCAACAAAACCTTAGGTTGGGGGGAGTGATGAGTCCAGTTTATGGTTTAATTTTGATAGAATTTATTATCCATTTGTTGTTGTTGTCATAGACTTTGATACTTGTATGTTGACCTTTTATGATATTTCCTCAAAATCATAGACATTAGGCATGAGTTTATTTTTGTAACCTTTAAATTACATTGACATGCTATATGAACTATCTATGTTAATTTTGCATGTGGATTAATGAATGACACTTTAAGATAGTTACATATATGCAATTGTTGTGCGTACTAATATTGTTATGCAAATATAATTAGAAGCCTACAAAATTGAGGAAGATTCTGCTAGCTGGTCATTTGCCATAATGGTCAAAAAGGTGATCATTCAAAGGTCAATGGGGGGAAGACTCTCAATGGAGGGAGATTCCTAGTTTAAATTGAAGAATTGTAACTGCCTTGTAAATGGTCTTAATTGTTTGTTGAACGAATATAGGATTTACTATTGTGTTGGATCTACATTAAGGAAAACATGCTTGACCAAATTCCACGCATGCATAACCTCCTTTCCAATTTTTATGCTTTCCCTAAAGTGGCATCCTCCTAATTTGTTGGAGTTGACCACCTTGCTAGGTAGTTAGTTAGTAGTTTTTCTTTCTATAAATAAGAATCAAATGCTCCTTCTCAGAAGGTTGATTAATCTAATGATGTACTCACATTCTTAGTTTTTCAAGTAATACAGTTATGCTACTCTATTGTTGATCTATTTAGGATCTAGGACTAATTGCTTACAGAATGCGTAACGTAAAAGATCAATTATTACAACGCTTAACATAAATGATTACATAATTAAATGCTCAAATGAATAAATGAACATAACATAAATAAATGCCAAGATAATGAACTGAGAAAGAAAAGAGAGAAGAAATAGAGAGACGAAACCACAATTGATAACGGAGTTCGTCCCTAAGGACTACGTCTCCGGGTCCCTCTCCAATGGAGGACCGATCCGATTAGCTCCAAAAATCAGTTACAATGGCTTCAAGACTATCTCCTTCAAGCACAGCAGCATGACATTACTCTGATGTGCAGAAACGTCTTCAATCTCTCGAGCATTCTCTCGCTATCTCCACTTGGACTTGGAAAACAAAGGCCTATACCCCTCCTTTTATACAAAAAACTTGCCTAATTAGGCCTAACCACCAAAATAAATGCATATCTTCTCTGATCAGTTCGTATCAGGACTAGTTTAGCTTTTGCAATCAGATGGTTGAGGGATATCTTGTTTGTTTTGGCTTATTTAGCCATTTGTTTATGGTTCGGCCTCTAATAATTCAACAAAATCAAACTAACTCCCATATATAATTGAGAGTATCTCGTGGCGTGGCGGTGGACATTCATTTTGTTAAAATGGTGGTCGGCGGTTCCAACCCCGCCGGCCACGCATTATCACCAACTAGCGGATTTCTTAAACAATAAAACAAAACTTGCCTCCCACATATTACGACGGCTATCTTTGGCATGATGGTTACCGGCGGTTTCGGGTGAATAGAGGTTGTGGGTTCGACTCACAACAACCAAAATCTTTTTGTTGAAACAGACTTAACCACCGCCGGAGGAGCGCAACCACCCACTGCCACGTGTCGAGCTCAGATTGGCCAGAATCTGCTGACGTGTATGCTGACATGGAGACACGTGTCGTCTTACTATTCACCGATTGTGCGGCGGTGTTATCGCGTGGCGTGATATCCGATGCGGCCGGCCCGGATGACCGTCGAGCGTCATTCGCCAAATCGCGACTCGGCCCGTCCCGTCCAGAATGCGGATGCCGATTAATGCGATGATGAAGCCTTCGCTGGGCCGCCACTTTCCGGATGCTGCATGCGGTGGGACACATGGCCTGGCCGTTGGTCCATTACAATGCAGGTCACGCCTGCGTGTTGGGCGAATTGCCCACGTAATGCATTACGGTATGTTTGCCGTCACCATGATAGCACGTCATCATCAGTACCCTCCTAGTTATTCCAGTTGTGCTAACTTTCGGTATCTGACTATTCGGTTTTTAAAAGCGAAGCGCCATCGGAATGTCGTCTCAATGAGCTCTTCGCGATGGCGATTTAGGTCGATTTTTTGAGATATTATTTTTCGCCTTTTGGACACCCGAAGCGGTTTGACTGGCGTAGCTTTTGTGAGGTCCTTTTTCGCCCTGTTCAGTTGCATTAGAGGCGGGGCCCGTTGTTCTCTTTACGATGAAGCTGAAATGCGGGTATTGTGAACTTCAATTTTCAGCGAAGAATTATCCCCGGATCAATTGTACTTATGTTTTCCAATGAATAAAATGAAGTTATAAGTTCATGCATCTAAGTTTACATTTGTCTTAAGGGATACTCATCCAAGGGGCCCCACTTGGTGAGCATTCCATCCTTTAGTTTAGTTAATACTTTCTATTCAACAATTAGTTAATAATTTGACATTGTCTATTCCTATAGCCACTAGAATTCCATTCTATGACTGTTCCTACAACCAAAGTAGACAAAGTAGTTTCTTGTCTATTTGCTCAAATTTTCATTTATGTCATGCATTTAAGCTTACTATAGTTATTGATTGATGCTTAACATTTATGTTACTTCTTTCCAAGCAATTTACTTTCAACATTATCTATTCCTTAGCTGTAGGATGAATATGGCTACTTTGGATTCCTAGTGCACATACTGTGCTGACCCATTTCAAGTCTACATCCCTGGGTTGACAAGTTAAATGCACCTTCATGATGATTGAGATAGATATTCAGATTAGATGTCCAATCTTTGAATCACAACTGTAAGGGATTAGTTGTTAAATCATTGTTACGAGGCCAAGAAACAGTTTAATACGTGAGACAAAGTCAAGCATGGTCTCATTAAACATGTCGACCAAGTCAAGCATTCAAGAGCCAACAATACTAAATGCAATGCTACACCATATATCACGTGCCATTCATTATGATAATCAGTTTCCACTAGTAGTTAAAAGCTTTTAAATTGGATTACATAGACATGGTCAACATCAGCCTTCATTCCATAGTCTATATCGACTATTAAACAACCTTATGAATGAAATTTAAAGAATAAGATCTCAATTGACATATTTAATATGATTGATATATATATTATTATATATAAATATATATATAATCTATATTATACACACACACACACATATATATACTTAAATACTTAACATGTATATATATATATATATATATATATATATATATATATATATATATATATATATATATATATATATATATATATGTATATATACATGTATTTATATATATCTATTAATACATATATTTACATATTATATATATATATATATTTATATATATATCGTAGGTCTATAATGTAAGCATACATTCGATATATATATATATATATATATATATCAAATGCATGCTTATATTATATATATGTACATATATATAAAAGAGTACAAGCAAGAATATATTTAATAAACACATTATACTAAATGTGTGCATATATATGTGTGTGTGTGTAGGTATATCTATATCAATGCATCCGTATGAGCGTGTCCATTCGCCAACGTACGTATGTATTGATATACATATACATATGGATACGTGTATATACTATACACATATATATGTTCACATCTATTTCACATATATCCATTCACGTTTACCATCATATTGATAATTGTGTACGTGTGGTATATCTATACATATGCATATAAGTGTTGTTAGATCTCATTGGCATGCATGTACATATATATAAACATACTTCCACGTACATCCCACTTGTCCATATGATCGTAATTGCACAAGAAAGATCTCAAAAGCTCAAATAGATAAACATCACCCAAAGCATGCAAAAGTAAACAAGACTCAAATGTAGACATATCGGCTAAGGATGACTTACCTATTACCCTCAAAATAACTCAACTCAATCTTTCTAATGTGGTGTGTGTTTTATGCTCAGATAGTTTACTTTTACCAGTTACCCAACCAAGATCTTCTCCCGAGTGATACTTCCCCTCCGCCTGGAGGAATGGAACACATACCTGCATCCACTAACACATGCACATGGCAGTCAATTGTTCATAACATTATGTAGTATACATAAACATCTTCAAAGTTAGAATAATAATAATTCAATAACCTTTCATTAGCATATATGCAATATTTTACCATGAATACCATCAACTGAGATAACATTCAAATGATACAATCATCAAGTGAGATAACATTCATATTGATAACAAGGTACAAGAATAATTTATTCATCTCCAAAATTCACATTACATCCATATTTACCCTATGCAGTAATAGTAAATAGTAATTCTACATTTGGGGTGTAACACCATGTGTCTTAATTATCTATTATATCTTATTCATGGATCCATGAGAATGTTATATTTTTCTTACACGTGCTCTATCATGTATTCATTCATAATGATTCTTATTTTGTATCTTTCATGTTAGTGTGAATAGGGTATTTTATCTAGCTAGTTCATTTCCTAGTTAGTTATCCACGTAGGTCCTTTTTACACTAGATTAAGTTTACTTAGGGAATTTTTCATTATCCCATATTGGTTATATTTTTAATCTCTTGGGTGGTATATCCTATATATACTGACCAGTTGCTCTCATATGAGTATCTCATTCTCATTGTATGTTTTGCATTCTCTTGAGTAGAATACAATTTATTCTTGCTCATTTATGATTTCTAGCTTTGCTTTTCTTATTTCATCCATGAACCATAGTCCTATCAACCTGGTTCCTCCACCTCAACACCAATATTTTCATCAATATAACTATCCCTAGATCCCTATCCATAACCCTAACCATCCATCTCCTAAAGTCTCAATCAAGATAAAACACACACACACATAATTAGGAATATACTAAAATGACGAAGAAATCAACCAATTCATGGGATTGGATGACCCTCTCTCTAGTGGGATCATAACATTGGCTTTGGAACTTATTTGTATGCACAAGAATATAAAGCAAAGAACCCACCAAATTCCACAGGTCACCATGTCACAAAATGTCAACATGAAATAAAAATAAAAATATGATGCCACATCAAAATAAAGGAAAAATGCTACAAAGGCCCATCAATAAAAAGATAAGTGCAAGCACAAAGTAGGCTCTAAATCTGAAAGTAATAATGCATCCAAGTAGAGAATCCAACCTCACATCTCCAAACACCAACCCCATCCCTAATACTATAAATCCCTATCCATCATGTCAACACCCTCCATATAAATCAAAGGATCCTCATGCTATTTTTAAAAATCTATTATGGGTCCCTACATCCCAAAATATATAGTCTCAAATCTTCCATCTAAATTACAACATCCAAAATTCCATACATACCACATCTCACATCCTAATCCCAAGGTTCAATTTCTATCATGGTATGTGAAAAAGTGAGAGGAAAATTTATTGGCTAGCTTAGAAAATGTTGTGATTGTCCCATGGGGGAGGTGAGTGAACTAATCAAGGGATTTTTCACCCAAACTTCTAGGGAAGAGCCTCAAGAGGTAAGCATCAAGATATGAGACCTCTTAGCATGCAATGTATAATTATTTTAGATGATCCCTAGGATCTCCCTTTCCATTATATTTGTCAAATTTAGGCATTTCAAATTTTTGAGGAAAGGGGATCATGATGATAGACTTGTCAAAAGGATAAGGACATAGTTATTGGAAAGTACAAGATTTATTGTGATGTCCTAGTTGAAGTCCCATAAGGGTATCCTTTATTTTATACACATCTTGGTCCAAAGTACTTGTGAAATTGAAGGGTTGTGATTGGTAATTGGATATGGGAGGTTGAGAGGATGATATGTGTTGGTATTGATAAGAGGATGAAATGGGATTGGACTATTAGAGGTATTGATGGGTAGATGAGATTGGGTTAGAATTTTGAAGATGATGTGATGGGTTAAATGGGATGGATGTTGAAATGTGAGGAGATGAGATGAAATGTTGAGGTTGAGGGATATGTGATGAACTATTTTAAGTGTGATAAGGGATCTTGATATATAAGTGGGATGTAGGATTGAGGGTTTGAGATGAAATGGGGAGATTGGAGAAAGATGGGAGGGATGAATGATCATGAGGATTAGAAGAATATGGATGATATGTAGGATTACAATGAATAAAAGATAGGGGTGTAGAAGGAGGTTGTTCAATGATTTGAGATGTGTCAAAATTATGGGGTAATTTAGAGCCTTTATTTTCTAGCATAATGATATACTGGTTTGGATGCTTCTGATATATCTATGCATCAAGTCCATGGCTTGGGTATCTTGGGAAAATTCCTCTAATGAGGTTGGTGAGTCTTGGTCACTTGAATCATGATCATGCAAGATGTGGGATGGAGATGGAAATGAATTCTCAATGGGGATTTGGTAGACTGCCTCCTCAAAGAATGTATCATGAGATGATGAAGGGGAAATTTTGGTAGTTCATGATTTTATTTCTTTCTTGGGACCCTTTGATAGGAATCCAAGAGGGAGAGACCTAGGAATGATGAGATGGGGAATGCAGATTATTGGATAGACCATGGATTTGAGATGATGGAGATGATAATGATGAAATGAATGGAAAGGGTATAATGATGTAATGGATGAAAAGGGGATAATGATGGAATGGATGGAAAGGAGATAATGATAGAAATGGGGATACAAGGACATTAGTGTATAATTATAAACTATATCCTTGATTGATAATTATTGGGTTTCACTTACAATAGACTTTGATAATCGCCTAGGTAAGGCTTGGATTTTCTTACTCAAGCTTGGATAATCACTTGATTAATACTTGGATAAAGGATGGTTTTTCTTACCTAAGCTTGGATAATCACTTAGGAAAGGTTTGTATATTATTTATTATGCTTAGATAATCACCTAATCAAGGCATTTATAGGGATTTTGATAAAAAGGGTTAGGATCTATAGACACCTAAATTTGGACACTTAATTTATCCAAATTTATCCCCTTTCATCTAAGCATCCCCTTATTTGCATTAATTAAGTAATATCGCTATTATTTAATTAATATCCTTAATTTTGCCATATCCCTAAGGTATTTAATTAATAAATAAATACCTTATCTCTTCAATCCTCATTTCATCAAATTAATTAAATAATCATGACATTTATTTAATTCCTCACATGTCACATTCCTTTCTTAATCCTAATTATTCTCCTAATCTCATCATTAGGGATGCGCACATGCCTAATCCTTGATTATGATGTGTCACATCCTCCAAATTTTGCAAGTTGGCCTCTAATCTCTCTTAGCCACCTAACCCTCCTCTAATCCTTCATTAACTAGCCTAATCAACCTCTCAAAGAATTTTTAATTCCTTTTATCCTTCCTGTGCGAACACTTTTCCTAGTACCTGCAAAACAACATGAATAAACAAGTTAAACAAGGAATTGCAAGCTAAAACAAGGATTCCCCATGAAATTCATTTGAATAGCAAAAGAGATAGAAAATGAAAGGAAGAACACAATGAAAGTTGAAAGCATATCAAAATCTATTCTAAAGCAAGCGAAATCCTAATCTCTTGAGGGAATTGGTGCCAATTTGATGTGAAAATTGGCCCTTTCCCAACTCCAATGTTGCAATGTTGATTTCATGAAGAGATTTGATGAGTGATCCACTTTGTTGATGAAGATTGAGTGCTCCAAGCTAAAATCATAAAAACCTAACTATGGTTCAAGAATGATTGATGAAATTTGATGGATATTTGGGCATGGTAACTCTGCAAAAATTGTGGATGATCAAATGAAGATATGAGCTCTTTATTTATAGAATTCCAAGATGGATGAATGTTCAAATTTGAACAATGTGGGACTAACATTCATCCAATGGCATGATGGCACTTGTCAAGCTATGAATGGGTGAAGGATGTGCAAGATTTGGGGTTTGTGCCAATAAATGCATAATTTTGAATTTCAAATTTGTTGAAATGACATGTAAGAGGGAAGGGAAAATGCAATAAATGCCACTTGGCTCAAGACAAATGACATGTAAGATGAATTTATTGCCTTGTTGGATGTACATGTTGACTTGGAATTTTTGAATTCAAATTGAGGGAATATTCCAAAAGATGCCTTGTGAGAAAAATAGAGATTTAATAAATGAATTAAATCTATTTTCATTTGCAACTTGCATTATCTAGAGGATGGGACATGAGATGAGATTAAATCAATTAAGGATTAATCAATTTAATGAGAGAGGTTAGATGGTGTGACCTATTTGACTCAAATTTATGGGTTTATTTAAATCAAATAAGAGAGGAATTTGATAAGAGCTTAATTAAATAAGGATTTTGATTTATTTAATTAAAAGAGATGGTGTTAGATTAAATCAAATAAGGTTTTAATTTATTTAATTTAATGGATAGACTTTAGAGATTTAATCAAATAAATTGATTATTTAATTAAATAAGGATAATTAGATCAGATGGATTTATTTAATTAACAAAGGAAATGACTTAATTAGATAAAGTGATTTATTTAATTAAAGGATGAAAGTTGATGAATTTAATTAGATAAGGAGATTTGATTAAATGGTTAGACCGAGGGATGATTCCAGAAGAAACGATGTTAGTAGGTCAGGATCAAATGCATAATGTCAATCAGTATATTTTACGTGTCTACACTTCCAAGGAATATTAAATTCCTTTTTCTCTTCCCCATGTGATCTTTGACTTGTCAGATCAAGTCACATGTGAACTCCTCCATCATTTCCCACTTGCCTTTAATCTGTCATTAATTGGTCTAATTAAGTACTTCTACAACCTTAATCACTTAATTTGGTCTCCATGTCATTTATGGAATGTGTCCTAAGTCAACCCTATTAAATATTTTTTATTTTTGAAGAAGGCACTCCACTCCCCATGTGAATTTTTAATTCACATTTAATCCCCCAATACATTTAAAAGAATTTTAAATTCCTTCTCTCATCCCCATGAGAATATTTGAGGAATTTTTAATTCCTCACATGTCCTCTCACCCACATGGGGACAAGGACTTCCTTTATGAGGAGATCTTGTCCAATCCCAAGGTACTATGTAGTACATCCATGTCATGTACTCTCATTTCCACCTCATGTCCACTTCATCCTTTTCAAGCCACTTCACATGCCACATGTCAAGATGCGAGGGCTTGTGAGTTCTCAACTCACCTTATCCCTACATCTTGATCTTGATAGCTCAATCTTGACCATCCATTTCCCTAGAGAATTCCAAATTATCTATAAATCCCCCCTCTTTTCTCTCATTTTGGGGAGAGATCATTCATGCTAACAAAACTCTTGCAAAAATTTTCCTTGAGCCATACTTAGCCATTTTTCATACTTGCACCCACTTTCATCCATTTTCCATCCATCTTACAATCCACATTTGCATCTCTTTCCATCCAAGGATCGATTCGAGGCAAGGTAAAAGGTTCCATTTTGTTGTCTTTATTTTGTATTGAATCCAACGAGGCCAATCTTGAGGTGTAGGGTGTCTTTTGTTGTTGTTTTTCACTCTTTTTGTTTGTTGCTCGTATTCTAGCAAGTATTTTCTCCCTATCATAGGATCTATATAGACTTTTCACAAGATTGATTTTGGTAGGATATGTTATGGATTATGATTGGATGAAAAGATGGGCCAAATAAGATATGATATTATAATATTGAGATTAGATAGGAAGATAAAGAGGATCAATAATGAAATGAATGATGATAGGAGATGATAAAGATAAAATGATGGCTAATAGGACCAAGGTCTAGTGATGATGGTTGTGACATGACTAGGTTGTGATAATGGATTAGGTTGATAATATGAGGGAAATATGATAGATTTTGGATGGAAATGATGCAAATGGTTGATGTTTTAAGTGAAATGATGGTTGAGGAAGGGTTTCCTAGGTCTACTCAAGGGTTGCAAAGGTCAAGTTTACAAATTGAGGTTTCAAGATGGTCAAATCATGATGAAATGACAAAGGCACAACTTCAAGTGACAAAGGTTCCAAATTTTGAAACACATAGGCACAACTCTATGAAATAGAGGTGCCTTCCTATGGAATAGAGGTGTAGTTTCACAAAAAATGTATAGAGGTTACTTAGGATGTGACACACGCATTGGGGGATGATACATAAGCACAATTTGATAGTCTAAGATGGATTTCAATGATTTTTGGAAAGATACTATCAAATAAGAAGACACAATGGCTGATTTGACTTTCAAGTTGATAAGGATAAGTGGCTTCACTCATTTTACATATGAAAACAAACTAAGCTCACAATAGCACAACCCTATATCTAGTCAAGTAGGTGTGTTAACTTAATTTAGGCCCACCATAAAAAGGATAATACCTTCAAATACATGGGTAACTAGGTATACAAAGGTCATGTACCACCTTTACACCCCTTACCTTAGAAGGACAAGGTCCTACCAAGTGATATTGTCACCTCTACAAGAGAAAGTACATGGTGAGTAAATTTAAGCATGATACTGTACCCTACACCACACTAAAAATGACCAAAATTTCTTAAAGGATTATAACAACAAGGTTCTCAGTGGACCTTTAAACAATGAGCTCATCTGATAATGTCTAAGATTAGGAGGGTCTCTCCTCTCATCACCAAACAAGTCTTGGTTGACCAAGGCTCTTGCGGCTTTTATTGAATGACCCTAGCTATACTTTGAGGTAAAAATTTCACTCTTCCTCCTTTATATACCCCACCAAAAATGTGGTTGAGGTCATCCTTAAGATGATCAAATCCCCAAGTAGGGATCGTAATAAGAAATACTATACTAGGTGCTTTTGGTCACCCAAGATGTAACAAACCTGGTGTTCTACTCAGTAAAATTATAAAGTTTCCACATTAAGTGAATAATCCATGATGCCATAACATAGCAATAAATTATTTTCTTTCCATAATGTAAATTACATGCACATTTGAAATAACACTATTTCCAAAACTCCATTGCATTTCATTGTAATTTCACAAATCTTTCCATAACATAGATTTCACAATGAATAAACTCAAGTTTATTCAAGATTACATCCTTCCATATAAATGGGTACAAGATGCATGCATAGCTCTTCTGAGATTCATTTGGAAATAGGTATACAAATTGGTCCTAATGCCACTGCAAGGGTGCATACATTCTGGATGTCCTTGCTCCCTCGTGCATACACTCCAACTGTTCCTCAAAGCTTGTGTAAACATGTGCAAACCTCGACCACCATTTGATGAGGAGAAGCATCACTCAAGCGCTTTTCCTCTAACCACATACTCAAATGTGGTCCCTCACACATCTGTCACATATGACTAGATGGACCTACCCTTTGATGAAGATATTTGTTGGTAAACCACATAACAATAGCCTATCTAAGCCTAGTGTTGTGTCCTACAATCCATAACCTAATCATATGATTTTTTCCTCTATGAGTATGAAAATCCTGATCTAGAATGCATAAAAGGAACACAGTAAATTGATAGTGAAAACAATGGCTACTTACACTACTTTGGCCAAAGTATTCTCACCTAGTACTTCAAGCCACAGTCTTCCTATTCACATAAACTTCAATAGATCAATTTGGATTATGATCGTTCATATACTATGCTTAGGTAAATTTTTTCCATAGGTAGTCACTAACCTCATAAATAACCTATTCCCTTTTTCCCCAATATATAAAGGTATTTCTACAATAAATTCTAAGCATGAGTTACCCCTTCAATGGATATTCCAATCCTAGGTATAACATATGAGCTTTTCTAGTATACAAATTATCTTTGCATAAACAAACTATTCTCTTCAAAAGACAACCTAGTCCCAAGTATAACTTTATAATCCATAGTATAGCTACATAAGCTTCAACTATTCATAGATTGATATTCATAAATAATTGACTCCATTAAGTAATATATCACATTAATAGGTGGTTCTCATCAAGAGTATAGCCACATCAATGAATGAACTCAATTGAAGAATAATCATATCAATAGATAATTCCATTTGAGAGTGTAATCTCCTTAACAAAAAGAGTTATTCAAAAGAGTAGAATCTTGTCAACAATATGACTTCATCTCAAGAGTGTAAAGCATCTAATGAAGTAACAAATCTAACTCAATAGGTAATCCCACCTATGGCTCCAAGCATATAGTATTCCATAAACTCAAGTGATCAACTTAATCACATAGGTGAGTTTTAACCTTGATATATCCTAATCCTAGGATAAAGTCATCAACCAATGACTAGTCTAATTATATAGGTTAATCTAATCCTATATGTTCCAATAAAGACCAAATGATCAACCCAACCTATTGGTTTCAATGAGTCATCAAGTACATATCCCAACCCAGTAGGTAAATCTTAACCTAAGGCTTCATTCTTTAATCAAATAAACTTCTCAACCCAAATAGGTTATTCTAAACTTAGGGTTTCATTTGAGTGTAAAGTATGACCGAATAATCATTCAAGCAAGGATAATTGATGTGGTATGCATAACATCACATCATATCTTTCATACTTTCACTTTTGTTGCAATGCTAACCTTAACATTTCCAAGGTTTCCTAGCATAATAGCTATAATGTCAAGTCATTTCATGACGTTGATACATTTCACATTATACATGTAGTGTTACTACCTATGTATATGTATAGGAGCGAATTTTAACCCCTTACACAAATTCCCCTTTTACACATCCTCACCTTAGAAAACCAAATCCAAAGTTGAAACTCCACATTAGCTAGCTGCTTTCCTTCCACTTGGCATCTGTTTGTTGTGTCGGGGTTGCACGCGTGGCACACAGATGTCCATGTGGTGCATTGCCATCCTTAACAGATTCTCATGTTTGAAGTTGGAAGAGGCATTACACTTTCAATTGGGAACTAATTGTAATGTCCCTCTTCAACCAACTGACACAAAATGCTTTTTTCTTCCTCATTCTTCCTTCAAATTGATCCATTCTCACTTCATTTAACCCTCTTGCATTCTCTAGCAATTCACTTGAGCATTCTAAGCATTCTCTCCATTCTCAAGCAACACTTCAACACTCCATTGCAGCAACAACACTCCGTCAACTCCGCAAAGCAAGTGTGAAGCAAGCCATTGTAACATAGGCTTGAGGTCTTGTGAGACCTCCCTTCATCACAATCAAGGCTGTGGTGACTGTTCCAAGCCTTCTTTCTCCATTTGCTAGTGAGCTCTTGGTGGACGTGGTAACGTTTCACTCCTCTCCTTTGTGATTTGGTTGAGTAGCTCTTTACTGTTTTTTAGTTTTTATTGCAATCTCTACTTTCTTGACTTCTTTATCGTATATTTCTCTCTTATTTTTATCTGGTTGTCCGTGAAGGTGGAAAAACCAAAATGGGGGTTTGATTGAGGTAGACCCCTATACATCCCCAACAATTTTCCCCTCTTTCTTATGTGTAGGTGGACGTTCTTTCGAAGCTAGTTGGAGAACTAGCGTCTTGGTGAGATCATCTTTGTTATTTTAGCTCTCATCTATTTACTTTATCACCTACGCTTATATTTATTGTATTTTGTAATTTTGTTTTTTTCATTTATGAGTCATTAGCTAGGTCGTCAACTTTTTTTCTGGTGGTTCATATTGTATTCTCTATCCTCTAGCCGTACGGATGCTAGCGCACCTAAGAAATGCTAGCGTGCCACATTTTTGTCCCAGAACTGCGCTTTCATCATTTGGCAGAGAGCTACCTGAGGTATAGTATTGAATCCAAAAACTAGCTTTCCTAGCCTAAATTTGGGTTTTGGGTCTAAAGAGTGATCTAAGTACATTATAGTCCTCATCATTCTTGATCCTTGTTTCAAGATACTCTTTAGAGCGAGGTAAGTTAGGGCAACCCTTCACTCTTGGCTCTCCATGACCTGGAGCCTTGACATGGTTGGTACCCCTCTCTTATAGTATAGAAACATCATTATCTAAATCCCTGTATAGGGTATATAGGAGTATTAAGACACTTCCTTAAGCTATTCATGTTTCATCATTCCTAGTATGTAATACTAATGATAAACATACACTCTTATCATGGAGTATATGTATACACTTCATAGGAAATGATAACAGATTCTTTTCCTTTCCATAAGCAAATACTATGATTCACTAAAGAAAGCAATCTCAAGCAATTCCGATCAAAGAAATCAAAGCTCATTATTTTGTAATAAAAGACAAGTAAAATAAGATTAGATCCTCATGCCTTTGATACACTTGATCTAATTGACTAAATTTCTTCTCATCCTTCCAACAATAGCTTGCTAGTTTCAATTCAATTATTCAAAGCAATTCTCATTGTAACCTCTTTCACAAGATAACTCTATGCTCTCACAAAGTAATTCTAAGTTCTCATAGAATATAACTCTCAGAATACTTGCACTAGAATAGACTTTTAGAATTGTGTGTCCCCAAATGAGAGAGTTGGCTCATCTATTTATACAGAATATTGAGACATTGAATCCTAAAGAAAAGGCATGCCAGTTGATAGTTCTAAAGCATGAAGAACGAATCACCCCTCACAACAAAAAGGTGGCAAAAATCTAAGTGAAAACTCAGCTTGGTATTCTACAGATCAACCCCTCTGCTTGACAACAACTCAAGACTAATTCAAATATGCACATGCCTAAAAGATGAGAATCAACTTGCATACAAAATAGGCTTCTACAAAAATAGAGTTCTCATATTTTGGTGCCATGTATCAACCATCCTCCTATTCTTTTGGTGCGGTTTATCTCAATGAAACAATCCTTAATTTATAGGAAACACATAATTTATGCCAACTTGGTCATAGTCTATTCTATTGATAGAGAAAAGATGAGTTGACTCCATAATAATAGTGTTCAAGTTTGTGCTTTGACCAAGCACATTACTTGTTGATTATTCCCCTTATCATGCATTTAAACCACTTGCATAGCAACACGTTACTTAATATTTCCATCCCTTCTTGGATAAATGTGTTCAAAATAGAAACAATACATTGCTATTAAACATCGTTGCATTTTAAGTAGTATTGACCATGGCTTAGTACTTCATATCGGCCTTTATAATTTGCACATTAATTGCATAGATCGACCTTTAATACTTTGCATTCCATTTCCATGTGGCATTCTTAAGTCATTGAATTAAGCTTCTACGCTATTCTTTTAATCCCTGTCATTTGAAACTCATAGTCAACACTTCTAGTTTCAATGCAAGGTCTTTACTCTATGTGATATGCCAAGTGCTATAATAATGTACTGCCCTAGTAACTTTATACAACATTAAACTATGAGTGATTCTATTTTATGCACCCATTCATACTATGCACTGGTTATTAAGTTAATACAATATTTTATTAGTAACACAAAGTCTTTATATCCTATGCACTATATCATGCACTATGTATTAGCAATAAATGACCTTCATATATCAAATGAATCAGTATTCATATAGTAAAAGCATACTGTATACACACACACACACCTCTATATAAACATTAATGCTTATGTGTATATATGTATATGTATATGTATATATATACATACTCACACACACACACACACACATATATATTATAGCAATACAATGATCAAATAGTTCATTCGATACTCAAATGATAATGACCATATGATTGCTAGAAACCAAGATCAGACATGCAAACCAAAAAATCTTTCCACAAAAGAGAAAAATAGAAAAAGCAAGAGCTTTGCATGAAGATGTGCAGAATAATATTATTCAGGAATTCATAATTACATGAGATGATTTGCTTTATAAAAGAAAAGTATGCATAACCCTAATCTTATCTTGAGTAAAAAGATAGCTCAACAAGATAAGGATGAGAATAATTAACCTAGGAATTAAAATATTACCTAAGTAAACTTTGCAAGTGTAATTAAATATTAATTACACTAACACCCCCCCCATAAGTGCAACTTAGGGAGACTAAAAAAAGCATGCACCTAAAACTAAGATGAATGCAAGAAAGAATGAATGGGTCCCAAGAACAAGGCCTGATCAAGTACCCATGTACAAATGCAATAATGAGGTAGAGAAGGAAAACCCAGTGGGACCAAACCCCCCTACAATGAGATGACTACTGCAAAGAAGCACTGGAAGAAGCACTGGAAGAACATTGTGGAGTAACACTGGAACTGCAATCCGACAAGAAAGGAAAGATACTTCTATCTACAAGAAACCAAAGTGAAATCATAATAATGCGACAGTAGACTTGATGCCATGGAACACTGGAAAACTCACAAACTGGAACAACCTTGGAATCTGTGAAACAATAGTAGATGATATGATGACAGAATCTGGAAACTGTGTATCTCGATGCTGATGCCAAATTGAGACTAAAACTCTTCCATGGGAACAAGTACCATAAAGACTCTAGAACATTAACCATAAAAATATGGCCCTCAAACTAAGAAGGATATGAACCAATGCGGATCAATAACCATAAACTCTCAATCTGAAGTGTGAACCAATGTGAGTTTGATATGTGTCAAGATAAGACAAGATGTGTCCAAAAGAAACTACGAAACTGGATATAACCCATGTGAGCTATCAACAAATCAAGATGAAGATCAAAGTGCATGCACACTCTAATCAGATTATTATGCAAGAAACCCCCCTGATGGAACTTTATTTCAGTTCATTTATTACAATAACCCAACGATTGTAAAAGGAGAGAATGCAAACATACATAAATAGAAAATAAAAATAGACCTCAAATCTGTGTAGATGATTGAACCAGCTCTCCAACGCTGCAAGAATGGCGAAAAAAAGATCACCAAGTCAAAAGATATGCCCTCTAAAGGAAAACAACTTCATCTGAGTTCAAAGACCTGTAAAATAAATCTAGAGAAAATTCTACCTTCACCAATAGATCGACATTTAAATCAGCTTTCTAACCGTATGTTTGCGAAAAAAGAACACCATACACAAAAGTTACGCTTGATTTTGTAAAAGTGCTCCAGAAAGGCCAATTTGGCTTACAGGCTGCCCTGGGGGCTAAAAAAAAGCCCCTGGTCTTGTGCACGACTAGGGGCTGGTGGGCAGGTGCTAGAGGTGGAGCCCCTGGTCTTCCATAGGACCATGTAGGGTGTAGAAGGGCTAGCGAGGGGCTGGATGCATAGTGCCCGGTCCCTCATAGGATCGACAGCTGGCTGGAGGGGCCCGGCGGGGGCTGATCGTTGGCTAGTGGTGGATGGGCAGGTGCTACCGGCGGTGGTGGCAGACTGGTGGCCACCTGTGGCCATCGGGTGGTAGAATCCTTTTACACTAAGGCATTGGCACAAAGTTCGAAAAAACACATTTTTTAAAATGTTTTTCATTTTTCGTGGCTCAGGAAGCGAGCTGGGGAGGCTGTATGACCTCCCTGGCAATTTTTTTTGGCCTTCCGGACCAACTTCTCCAAAATCAATGAAACGAAAGGCGATCTTAGTGTTTTTGGCCACTGCGAACACAATGGTGACCTCCATTTGTGCCCAAAATGCTCCAAAAATTTGGCTACCCCCAGAGCTTCCAAAAAATCATCGAACTTGAAACCCTCATAGATCTGGCAAACAATGACCAAAATCTATAAAATAAAAGCCAATCTTGAATTTTTCTAGTGCTCTGAATCTAATGGTGAAGCCCGATCTGATCCAAGACACTGCATAGATGAACTCAAGGCATGAAACCCTTGAGGAATCTTGAACGAACTCTACAATGATTTTCTCAAAAATCTGAGAAGGGGCTACAAATCAAGGCTTTGATACCATGTTAGAAACCAAGATTAGACATGCAAACCAGAAAATCCTTCCACAGAAGAGAAAAATAGAAAAAGAAAGAGCTTTGCATGAAGATGTGCAAAATAATATTATTTAGGAATTCATAATTACATGAGATGATTTGCTTTATAAAAGCAAAGTATGCATAACCCTAATCTTATCTTGAGCAAAAAGATAGCTCAACAAGATAAGGTTGAGAATAATTAACCTAGGAATTAAAATATTACCTAAGTAAACTTATGCAAGTGTAATTAAATATTAATTACACTAACAATGATTATGTCTGCATTTAACATCATATTAATATTTATATACGTATATGCATAATCATACATATGTTGAAATACTAGTATGGAAATCCTGGATTATATCCAACATACACGTATATTGACATGTACATATATATGCATATAAACATATATCTCAAATACTCATTCAACCATACAATTAAGCACATATACAATTACTATCTTATTGATAGGAAATATATGTGTGATGTATATATACATATATACATACATGTCACATTTTTCCTTCAATAACACCATGCTCATAAGCAACTTGTTCATAAGTGTGCATAGGTATGCCTACCTATGTACTCTCATGTGCATGCTCCTCCATGCATATAGTCTATCGTTGACATGCATATGAATATACATATATACATTCAATGTATGTTCTCCTCATCAATCAAGCATTGTAACATAAGGAAGAACTCATAAGCTCCAAACATATAAGCATCATCCAAGAATGCATTCAGCAATAATCAAGACCCCTACTAATACAAACAAATCATACTTAAGGATGACTTACCAATTCCAAACACTATGAATAGACTCAACCATTCAACTATGAGTGTGTGTATAAGATTAGTAGGGTTTCATTTAGGGGTTACCTGACCAATCATTTCTCTTGAGTGATACTTCCCCTCCCTTCTAGAGGATTGAACCTATCCCTACAACTATCTTAACACATTTGCAATGGTAGTTATATGTTCATAATAAATACATATGCATCATAAAAATTTAGCATATTCATATAGCAATGCACGTTCTTCATCAATGCAAACATAATTACTCTTTCAAAGCCACATTTAGCATTTATCAACACCTTCACATAATGCCTATTTCAGTATTCCATTATTTTAGCAAGCATATCCAAATTATGATTACATTTACCATCCTATTTACTTGTGAAGGTAAAAGTAAATTAGTAACAACAATATGAGGTGCAACACAAGATTGTAGTAAGCTCAATGGGAGAACATACACAAAAGCTAGTAATTCTTGGGATAACACTTAGAACATAAAAGAAATAAAGAAATATGAGATTTGTCATCTTCAAGATCACACTAAGTGCAAGGAGAGAGCATACGTCTACTCACACTTCTAAACATGAAAAAAAATATTCATTAGCCCACTAAGCTACTTTAGATGCCTAGATTAGTGGAAAATAAAACCTTGGAACAAAAAATCTACATCAAACCACTAGTAATATCAATGATACTGATATTTGACAAGTGTTAGACAACTGCACCACTTGTTAGTTGGTCAAAAAAGAAGGTTAGATGAGAAAAATGACTCAAAAAACCTAGAAATTGTAATCTAGAACAAAAGCACAACTTTACCTGATAGAGGCACCAATTTATGCAATAGAAGTGCAAATTGGTGATTTATAGGTGAAACTCTATGAAGAAAAGGTGCATCTCTATGAAATAATGGTGCAAGTTCATAGATAAAGTATAAAAATGACCTTTGGGAGCTAAAAAACAAAGTTTTTCACCAACCTAGTTGGGAAACATGTAAGATAAAGCTATAGGATATTTTAAAACACATATATCTAGCCAAAACATGTTAAGTTATATGCTTAAAAACCACTAGTTTTAAAAAACCCCAAAACCCTAATTTTTGCAAGAAAAGAGAAAATCAACCTGTAGGTTAGATTTCGTGATTTGACGAAAACTTTGACAACTTTTCAAATCTTTCTCTTCAAAAGGTCTTCAATCCTTCTTTAACCTAAATCTAAAATCACATACACAAGAGAGATTTTTTTTTGAGTGTATGGGGGTTTGCCTTGGTCAAACCCAGTTTTGGTAATCAAACTTTGAATTGAAACAATGAAATAAAAGAGGGAATGAAGAATGAAAAAAACTATGTTACCACTCAACAAACCCTTGAATGGAACCTTGATAATGGAGATCTTAGGATATTTTCCACTTGCATGAAATGGTTGAATTCAATGTGGATCTTGATACTTGAAATTGATGCTTTGGATGCTTCAATAGATCTTGAAACCTACATCACAATATTAGCTCCAAAAGCATGCATTCAATGCAAGAAGACTTTGACATGATGGATGGATCTTGAATGCTGAAATAAATCTTTGATATATCTACTCTTGAATGCCCTTGATTTCTCTTGAATTTCTCCAAAAATGCTCATAAATTTTCTAGGTGAAACTTAGTGAAATGACCTTGTATTTATAGGTATGTATCCTGATTTTTCCGAAATTCAAATATCACAAACCAACATTGAATTATGGATTTGGAGATTTTAAAATACCACCAAAAACATAATTTAAATTTAGGTCCAAAGGTCTAGGGAAGACCCATTCACCCATGGGAGAATGGGTCCTAGGTCCCTATCCTTGGAACAAACATTTCTCAAGGTAAAGTGTCATGTTTAGGCATTAATTATTGTCAAGTTTCGCCTTTGAAAAATGTAATTTATTAGGATTTTAAATGAATAAAAAAGATAATTAAGGCCTAATTAAGCTCAATTTAATTAAGAAGTCCCAAATAAGTGTGAAAATGTAAAGGGGTACATTTATCAACACTAAATTAAGGCATTATTAAGTCCAAATTAATTAGGAGGGCCCAAACAAGTGAGAAAATGTAAAGGGATACATTTTTTTACACTACAATCATCTATAGAGGTTGAGTATTGTGAAATAGTTTTGTCCATCCATGAGGTTTTGTGGCTTCATTAGTCGTTGATTGAGTTTGGTTTCTCTCCTAAGAATCCTGGACTATTCTTTGGTGCATCAATCAGAGTGCCATTTGCATTTCTTGCAACCCAGTGGAGAATCAGTGTATTAAGCACATAGAGATCCACATGCACTTCATCTGGCAGTTGATTCAGGATGGTTTTCTCACCTTGGAGTACATGCCTACAAACGAGTAGGTTGTAGAAATTTTCATGAAACTGTTAGCATCACCTTGTTACCTCCAATTGCAATCAATGATTTAGGTGAAGGAAGTTGTCCTTGGGGGGTCTTCATGGGACATCCTTCCTTTATGTTTTTAATACATGCTTTCATCTCTTTTTTGGAGAGGGGTTTTTACCATGAGGTTTTCTCCCTTTCTCTAGTTATGAGAGATTTATTTGATTGTATATGGGTACCTCATCAAGCCTTGTTTCTAGGACTCATTCATGCATTATTTTCTTTTTATGTATTCAATTTTTAGAGTTTTTAGCTACTCCCTAAGTCGCACTTAAGGGGGGTGTTAGAATAATCATTTATTACCTAATAACTAATTAAAAATTAATTGATTATTATGCTAATTTCAATTTATGTACTTAAAAATTAAGTTTAGGAGTGCTTTTTAATTTTATTAGTTTGAAATTTTATTAGATCATTATGTTTCATCACATAGGATGTTGACACTTCTCATGATCTAATCCATTTCCCATTTAGGTTTTGATCTTATAAGAACTCTCCTTCATTGTATTATTTTATTTTGTAATTTTTTCTTCTTGAGGAAATAGTAAATCATTATTTGCAACTCTTGTGGATGGAAGGTGTTCTC
Source organism: Sequoia sempervirens (assembly GCA_007258455.2). NCBI lineage: Eukaryota > Viridiplantae > Streptophyta > Pinopsida > Cupressales > Cupressaceae > Sequoia > Sequoia sempervirens. The sequence goes on along the minus strand of VDFB02146624.1, from coordinate 28,882 downwards.
ATTTTTTGTTTTATCCTTCTTTATATGTGTTTTTCACAATTCTAACAATATGTATATTTAAGGTCCAACTTTATAAAATATTTGGCATGTTGTAATTGATCCAACATATCATCCATTAAAGGTAACAAATACTAATTTTTCATGTAGTTATATTTTTCAATCCTTCATAATCATACACATCTACCACATCCCATCCTTCTTTAGCACTATGACAATGAATTTTTTTATAGAGAGGTACTAGGTATGATTAGCCAATACTCCAATAGTTTCCTAAGTTTCTTGTTGAGTTCATATGCCTCAATTACACTTTTTCTATACAACTCAAGGTTTAGTAATGGTATTTAGGTAGTAGCTAAATTTTATGCTCTATAGCTCTTCACTTGGGTTTCATAAATAAATTATAAAATTTAATTACCAAATCAATCAAGCCTTGCAGCTCTCGTAATGAGTATATTATCCATGTAGCCCCTTCAACTCTTGGACCATCTTTGTTCTCCTTTTCCATTAACATTAGTAAAATAAATTTATCACTAACATTGATCAAATACTACCACTTTAAAGCACTTAACATGGTGATGTTTGTCATCTTCTCTAATATGTGTATGGTGCCACATTTAAGACCAACCTTTATTGTACCATCCCTAAGATACAAATATGGATTGCCATAAATATAAATGTCTATTAGAACCACATCTACAACACTTTATCCTTGTATTAAAAACCAATGAATAACTTGAATTTATATTGTTTCTTCACCATGATTTCCACATTTTTAAGCTAGCCAATAGTATAACTCTATTGGTGATCCATCACTTGAGGGCCCAATTCAATTATTATTTTTGAAAAAATAGATTGGATCGAGAACAAGTATTGAAAGAGAGTATATCTTTTTGTTCTTAATGAAATTTTTGATATGGAAAAGCTATGTCACCTCCCCTTCTTAATTTACTTTGGAACTTTCACTCACTACGCATGCCTCTTTGTACATCACAAGAGAAAATTTCATTTAAAATAGAATGTCATCTTATCTCTTTGCTATTATCTTCATAATAGTGTTGGCAACCTTATTTTTATTTCCTCTCCAAGAACGTTCCAAGTCTAAGAGATTCCCTATCATTTATATTTCACATATCCTTCCTTACGACAATGGGAAAACTAAGATTTTGATTCACCTTTATCTTTGTAACTCTAGACCATCATATTGGCACACTTGTTCAACTTTAACTTGTATTTCCCCTTGTATTTTTGAATTCCACTCTTGTCCCTTATCCATGTTCTTATTCACGAACAAAGATTTTTTTTAGTGACTTTATATAATGAACCTATGCACACACCTCATCAATATCTTCAATCGTTTTTGTGAGATTTATGGGGTGAAGTGTAGATTTGATGCCATGTAAGAGTGTGGCCTACTAACTCAGCCTAGAAAATTAAATTTACTAATGAGGAATAAGATAATAAGGGATAAAATAAAAGGATAAAATAAACCTCCATCTAGCATATCCATTGATCTAATTTATCCATCATACTATCATATGTCAACCTTCACTTCAGCCTTGAAAACACTTTGAGTGCACGCATATCCCTATTGTTCTGCACACTTCATATTTTAGCTTCATCCTCCTCACTCTTAAGCATTAAAAACTTCTCAACTAGTGCTGGCATGAAGTTTTCATCCAATATATATTGTCTCCCATGCATAAATTCTTACCATGTATTTCTCAAGTTTTTTGAAATAGATTTCACCTTCATATTGTTCTCTATCTATATATCTTATAACCCTTGTCCACTAACTAGTTACCATCTTAGGTTCATATGGACTAGATCACTACTAACACTTACCTCATAGCTAGCATAAATTTCTACAAGCCTTTTCAAATACTAGAAATAAGCAACTCTAATATGTCCCATAAACCACTAGGTTTATGGCATGAGTGATGCACCAATCATAGATTTCCTAAGATTTTTCTATACCTACAACTCTTAACACATACTACCCTAATGTCTAATCAACATGTAGAAATAAAAATTGTTAAATTAAGAAAAAAGAATGAAAACAAGTAAAACATGGATTATAAATGGTTGAAAAATGCCAAGTGTATACTACAAGAATTAGGAAAGTCAATTTTAGTACATGGATATTATATTGGATTATAATGGTTATTATGGAGTTGTTCAATGTTTATGTAGACTCCTCTACTTTCACTCTACTATTGCAACTCAAAAATACCTTGTACACATTTTTCCCTCTTCAAACTAGCAAAGTGATTGTCTCTCTCAAGCCAACCAACCTTGCTAGTGTCTCATCTTTTCCCTATAACATCTATTGACCATTCTTAGGCATGGAAGGAGAACAATTCCTTGGAATTGCAATGCTTTTCCATTGTAACTACCCAACTATCTCCTAGAATAGTCTATGTGGGATATATAAACCACCATTGAAGCTATAACAATTGGTCACATGGAAGAAGGCATATCCTTCACCATAGGATACAAATCATCACAACTATAGGGAAAAATGAGCAAGTCACCATTGAAGTCAATTGTCATTTTACCCTAACTTATGGCACAAGGTCAAGAAAAAATGTAAAACATCTTATAAGAGATAAGAACACCCCTTTATGTTCCTATATTCTTTCAACCTTCTAATTATTGTTATTCACCTATAACTAATATCTAACAAGTGTAGATAAGGATAGTTGAATCCACACACATCATGATGATGTTCCAAACCTTCAAAAAAGAAAACCAATAAAACCATTTTATAACCATACACTCAATGTCCATCTTTACCTACACTTATAGCATTATTGAATTCACTATGAATTATCCACAATAATGATCACAATAAAAAAAATGTCAAAATGACCCACAAAAAAACTAGGAACTACTCTTTAAAAAACCATGTTTCTTGGAGCATAAAAATAATACCTATGACAGGTTATATAACACTCAGCAACTTTCTAAACACTTAGCACAACTAAACAACTTAACAAACACTTTTAGTGGCTCAAAGCATCTATAGTAGCTCAGCCAACCCATGTAACTTTTTTGAACATAACTTCCTTTATTGAAAGCATACTTGCAGGATACTATAGGTGTGCTTGATTGTGGAATCTTCTAAATCCAAGCATCACAATTGAACTTTCAAATCAAATGTCTATATGTCATGTGTGGTATAACCCCTACATACAAGATAAGAACATTATATTTTTATGAATAAATTATAATTTTTGATAAATAAGTGTCTATTAATATCTATAAAAAAATAATATTCTACACATTCAAAAGAAAAATAGACAGGAAAAAATCACTTCTACAAATCATAAAAATGATTTTTTTTTTTTTTATAACCTTTTACTAAAGACACATTACTAATCCTTTTGTGAATAATGAATTATAAGATATAGGTCTATAATTGGCTACTATGAGGGAGAGGTTGTTTGTGTTTACCCTTTTACACCTTTTTCCTATTTAGTTTCACTCAAGTTTTTTTTTTAAGACTGCAGGAATCAGGTAGACACCCTAAAAATGCAGTGGGCCTGGTAAACTTTTTTCATGTGACCGGTGACGTTGGCATGGCACGCCCTTTGATACCATAAGAATGGAGGGAGACTAGACCTTATGAGCTCTTAAATTCAGTCCCTGAAAGTTTGTCGGATATTTTTCCAGAAATTGCCAAAATCTTGTATGATAAGCATTCCATTTAATGTTGACAACTCATTTACTTCTTACCCCTTTATGCCATCTGCCAGTGTCCCTTTCTTGCACACTACAAGCCAAAACTGCAATGGAAACAACAATGACAAGCTTCCAATATCACCCACAAGATCTGATAGCTTTCTCATTCGTCTACCAGTCATCTATCCAGTCACTTTACACACCATAGATGATAGCTCTCTTATTAGTCTATCCAGTCATTTTACAGACCATAATTGATAGCTCTCTTATTAGACTCTTATATGAACCCTGTCGGCCCCTGAAAGTTATCAACTTTGTCGTACCATTGCTGTTTTTATCAGTAAAAGATTTTTGTCTGCACTTCTTTTGTCCATTTTCTCGCTTCAAAATCACTCCAGTGTTTGTTTTTCAATCGAACACTTGCTTAAAGCTGTACAATAGCTTCAATTTTACTGTAATCTATAGTGGGTTTTGACAATTGTTGATGCAGAAGATGTCAGGGAATCAGATCTTTGTTCTAGCTTTTTAAGTAGGTACTGCAATCCAACTGTAAAGAGTTGTCTGTACTATAATTTGTTTTATAAAGAGTAGTCATCAATTATAGTGAAATTATGAAAATAATAATGATATTTTTTTTATTTTGAAGATTTTTTTTTTTAATGAATATTTTAAATTTAGATAAGGAGGGTGGTTGAAAGACACATCCAAAAAATCTAATGGGACAAGTCCAAATCAAAGACCAAACTTTCATTTGATGTAGCTAGTAGGTTTTTAGATAAGGAGGGTGGTTGAAAGACATCCAAAAAGTCTAACGGAAAGTCCAAATCAAAGACGAAACTTTCATTTGATCTAGATAGTAGGTTATTATATGTGGTAAGAGGTTTAAAGAATAATTGCAGAGGTAAGTGTTTTGAGGTTACTCATAATGAGTGTGAGGTAAATACACACTTTAAGAGGAGGTGTTTATATGCAAGTATATTCGTAACATAAGTATAGATATATAGGTTTCAATAAAGATAATTTAGACAACAAAGATATTGATACAAGAAACGTAATAAAATTGAATGAAATAAAGTTGGTAAAATTAATAATATGTCTTTTATTGCACTTTTTATTGATACTCTAATAAATTACTTAACATATAATATCGTATATTTATAACTCATGTACTTCTTTAAATTTCAAGTATACAATTATTCAATCATCAAAATGATTAAATTTTATATGATAAATCATTATTTTAAATATAATAAAGTGTTTCAATTAGATGTATCGTTTTTTTTAAATGTAGTTTCTATAGGAATTGATTTGAATGCTTCAACTTTGAACTGCAAATTTTTAAGGTAAAAGACACACTTGCTATAACAACATGCCCTCTTGCATTAATCATAAACACTCTACTATTGTTTTCAATCTATGTAGAACATTGTAAACTCAATTCCTCTTCCCCACCTTCACCACTCTACTGCACCACTCTACTCATTTTCAATCTTATCTTTAACTATTAACTATACAAACATACTAACCTACAAAGGTATTTAAAGAGATTTTTTTAAACTTGCAATTACAATTTTGTTATCTCTATAAAATTAGAATTTGTTTGAGTTATATAAACTTAGAGACATCTTTTGAGAAGCTTTCAATCTTCTAGTAGATAGTTTCCCATAGGCTTAATTAACTTAGATATCATCCTTGAGAAATTATATTTTCTTTTACAAATATAAATCAATTGTGATAATTATATCTTATAAATCACCAATGTTTCTAATGTTAGATGACAACCTTATAAGACTTAAGTTCTCCCTATATTGGTATAGCCATGGCTATAATTTTAGATTGTGATCAAGGCACCATATATATCTATAAGAAAATCTTGTTTGTTTCTAACAAATATATTGTATTCATATGAAGATTTAATAAGAATAAAGTAGATTTTTTTTTGTTTGTTTTGCTTTGGTTGGCTTCCATTTTATTGAGTTATGTGGGTTGTGTGATTGAGCTGCTTGATAAGGTCCCCTATTCATGTTTGTATCAAATACAAATTAGTATCAAAAGGCGTTGTGCAATTAGATGCCACAATTGTTAAGATAGTAGGGGTACTTAGTGATTTGATGCAAGAGCATCTCGGCGAATGGGTGATCAGCATCACCTAAAAAGATTTTGATTTTTTTTTCATTTTTTTTGGTTTGGTTTCAGTTCAGCATTGCAATTTAAATATATGGTTGAATGGGAGAGAGATTGAATGAAATTATGAATGGGGAGAGACTGAACGAAATTATTATCATTGATTGACAAAATGTTACATATCAATTTTAAATAAGACATTTAACTATTCAATTTATTAGATAATTTCTCCATGAGTTTGAATGCCAAATTGACCATAAGAGATATGTGGTTATTTCTAGTTGCTAAAATAAAAATAAATTCATTTTTTTTATTGATTAACTTCCCAGGCCAAAAGGAAGAGATTATTGATATTCAATGTGGGAGAAACAAGAGGGAAGGAGAGGCATTGGAGAGGTAAAAAGGCAGAAGGACATTGGTGGGTAACGCAGGGATGTGAAGAGGCTGCGTAGGGAAAAGAAAAGTTGTGCAACAGAGAGGAGAGTGTGCACAGGAAGAGGAGGAAGAAAGGCCGTGTAAGGAGAAAAAGAGACGCCATAAGTTGGGGAAAATGTAGATTTTAAGAGGAGTAAAAATGGCTGGTTATATGTGAGTTATATTGCAACAAAATTGCAGATTTAAGAGGAGATTTCCAATGCCATTTAGTGGGGAAAATATATGGGAGTGTGATGCTCTGTCTATGTGAGGAGTTACAGATTTTATTAAAAGTTTTTCTTGGTTTTTTGATAACAGATTTTATTAAAAGTTTTTCTTGGTTTTTTTGATACCAGTAAGAGGACTTGCCAAAGGTAGGAATTGTTTGGTGAAGGGAAACTTCATTTGCTGATGATAGAGAAGCTTTGTGTGGTGCATAAATGAGAGAAAGGTTTCAGAAGAAGGGAGGAGAAGCCATGAATGATTTTGTTTTTATGGAAGTAAATATGTATTGGAGATTTTGGATTTCAATAAAATTATTACAAATTTGCATTGCATCTTTTGTCTTATATTGTGTTAAATGATTTATTGGTTGCTTGGATGGGTGGTTTGACAAAACATTCCATTCTTAACCCCATCATGATTTGAAGTTCAACTTGCATGCATGCCTTAGTTGCATTAATTTAGAAGATATTTTGATCATAGACCTTCCCTCATTTTTAATGTATGTTTATCAAGGGAGTTCATAGCTAAAATGGGATTGTATCTATCTTCTGAATTGTCACATATGTTGTTTAGGACTAGTTATGGCACTAAGGTAACCATAAATGCTAGCCCTATTTTAATCAATCACATTGAGCCATACACACCAAGTCCTATTGACATGAATTGCACAATATATGACTAAGAAGAAGATACTAATGTCCATAAGATTGCCACATCCATAAAATAAATTTCTAATATATTTCTTCATAAATGGGAAACTAACTCACACGTCGATTCATGTGATAATGTGGAAGAGGTGGGTTGGATACATATTGTATCCATGAATAAAATCTATCCATATCAAATCATATGAAGTGTCAAAATCTCGTGATGGAGTATGGGAGTTGTATTTTGATGGGTCAATAAGAAAAAAGGTTCAAGTTCTAGTGTGACTAAATTCCTCTCAAAAGGAAAGGCATTTCTTTTCCTTCAAATTTCAATTCAGTTGTACCAAAGATGTATCTTAGTATAAGGAATTGGTTTAGGGACTTCGTCTCACACAAAAGAGGTGGATCAAAATGTTGCAAGCATTTGGTGATAGGGAATTGATTTTCCATCAAGTTAGGGGTCAAAATGTTCCCAAGAATAAATTGTTGAAAGCCTATAAACATAGGTTATAGGATCTCATTGAAGACTTTGATGCTTTCAACATACAAGCTATCCCTAGAGAATAAAATAAGGACACTAATAGGCTTGCAATAATAAGTGCACAATATGATATCACAAACAACATTATGGAGGGAAATTACTAGCTTTCAAAATAATGGTAATGCTAGCTATCCCAAATAATATCATTAGTTGGAAAGTGTTCAAAATTTACTACCAAATCATTAATTTCTTATGAGAATAGGCATTTTTTAAACTAAAAATTACTCAATCTACAAGAAAATTATGGAGACCAAATCATGTAGCTAAATGCCAACAAATTTCCAAAGGGTCTCATCATTCTAGAAAGAATATTCAATACTGATGATAATATTGGGGATACAAAGATGAAATTGACCACAGAAAAGGAGACTACAAGTAGGTGGTTGTAACAAAAGATAAAATTTTGAATTTGGGAAAGGTATGCTCTAAATTCAAACAACATGCTTTCGCTAAGCTTTTTCAGTATTATGATGATGTATTTTCTTAGAATTATGAAGACCTTGAAGGTTTTGATCCTAATTTTTCTTGTCATATTATCAATCTTCACTCTAATATGAAGCATCTTAGGAAAAAATAGAGGCCAATATAATATTTCTTATCAAAAATTCCTCTTGGGAGATAAAATTGGTCCTTGTTAGAAAGAAGAATGGTTAAATTATATTGTGTGTGGGCTTTAGGGCCTCTCTCAAAGATCACTATCCTCTCCCTTCCATGGAACAAATTCTACAAAGGGTAAGTGGATTAGAAATAATTTATTTTCTAGATAGGTATTAAAGTTAGAACCAAATCTTAGTCCAAGAATTAGAATAATATATGATGTAGAGCAGGGGTGGTTAGATTCAAATTGACCTAAATCAATCAATTCTTCAAGGTTTCTAGCACTTATTGGTGGGTTTCTCTTCTTAGGTCTACTAACTCCTAGTAGCACTCCATAACTAGTTTCTCCAACACAATTTTCAAACCAGAATTCATACCCAAAATCTGATTGCAGTTACAAATAGCCTTTATTTCCTTTGATAACATATCTAATTTTTAGGTGGGGGTGCTTTGGAACACAAAGGACAAATCTTGACTGCTATGCTTGGAATTAGGCCTAATTAGGCTTGCTTCACTAGGTCACAATAAGGTCTTCCAACCCTAGACTTCAAGCCTTCATGCCAACAGCTCAGACATGTTTTCTTGGTGTCTCCCAAACCATTTCCAAGCAATTTCAACAATCACCTAAGAGTTCCTCTACAAACCCTAACTCCTATGCAACTTCTATACCTAATAAGTGAGGTTAATTAGGCTAGTGCATCACCAAATTGGCACCAACCTCCATCCCCTGCTCCTGCAATATTGTGAACATGAAATATACCCTACCTACATCCATTCCATTGAGTTGGAGGCCTTTTCACTGGTGGAATGGAAAGAGATTCATTATTTACAGTCAAGGCACACCCTAGTGAGGGTTTCAAACAACTTTTAGTAAATCTACTCTAGCTTACTCCAAACTTGATGAAATTAGATGAAATCAAATGTAAAAAAACAAGGATTCACAGCCCCATCAATTCCAATGAAATTTTTTTCACTCCCAGGCCATACGGATCCGTACAAAACAATTTAGCAGAAAATTAAGTCTCCAAAATGCAGAAAACATAGCACTTTGTTATTCAAAATTCAAATTCTCAACAATTGAACTTTGTCTTGGCCTCTACAATGCCTATTTAAACATTTTCAAATAGAAACCAACCATTCCCAACTATTTTTTCAAATCCCAAATATTCAACTTCCCTTAAAACACAAAAATGCAAAAGTTGCTTGTGCAACTTTTTGCAATATTGACAACTTTCAACAAACTAACACAAAATGACTCAACCAACACAGAAAGGCATAAAACATGGTCTTACAAGACCTTAGTACAAACAAAATGTCCTAACAACACCAAAATACTAACACTTGACCCATTTTAACATGAAGACTTGGGTGCCCCTGCACCAATATAAGAGTTCATTTACCACCAATTGTGGTACTTTTGCGCACAAGAAGATTCCTCTTGGACTAAATAATGTTGATACAACATTTTAGAGGGAGATACATGTATTTCAAGGGCTTCTTGGATAACATTGTGTTGGTATATTTTTATGATATCATTATCTTTTTTAAGTAGGTAGGTGATCACTTGGAGAATCTTGAAAAAATATTCAAGAGGTGTAGGCAATATTGTGTGCCTCTAAATCCCAAAAATATGTGTTTTCCACCAATTAAGGAAAATTATAGGGACACATAGTATCAAAAGAGGGTATTGCAATTGACCTAGATAGAGTATAGGCCATCTTATTTCTTCCTTTGTCCAATCACAAGAAGGGCCTAGAAATCTTCTTATGAAGGATCAATTTTGTGAGGAGGTTTATACACAATGTTGTTGCATTAGCAAAACCCCTCACTTCCATATTGAGGAAGAACATTTTTTTTAGTTGGAAAAAGGAAGGGAAGGAAATTTTTAAAGCCATCAAACAATAAATTTCTCACACCTTGACATTTTCCAATCAAAACTACAATAAGGAATTCATTCTCTACACTTTTGGAGGAGAATCAAGTATATTTATTGTTTTGTTTTTAGAGCATTATTCTTTTTGACACATGCTCTCTAAAAATAGGATCCAACTAATGGTTCCCCATATGGGTGTCAAGGAGTTCTTGTTGAGTAGGGATATAAGTGAATTTTTTTTGGTTCGATTACTAAAGCCATGGAGTATGATGTGAACATCAAGATCACCAAGCTGATAAGGGGTTGTGTGAGTAGCTTGTAGAACCCCTTAAAGTTGGCAAGGAAACCAAATATTCTATAGCAAGAGGCCCAATTTTTTGACCTTGATAATCCAAACAATGGGTGCATGATATGACTAACTTTATACACCTGAGAAGATACCTCAAGGCCTTGAAAATGCAAGGAGGTATTTTAGGTTGCAACCTATTCCCCTTGTCCTTTTTATAGTGTTCTATATAGAAAATATATGAATGGAGTGCTAATAAGATGCATTGAGCCAAACATAGTTGTAATAGAGGGGGATTCACTACTCACAAGTTATCTTCACTCAGAGAGCCTCAAGGGGCGAACAACCCTATACTACCTCAATGGAACAATGTGGAAGTTTGAAAATCCAAAAGAGCAGGTCACAGATATTTTCTAGGCAAACTGAAAAAACTCTTGGCCAAAGGATTTTAGTGTATAAATCGGATGACAACGCGAAATGTTGTCGTCCTAGACGTGTGTTGGCATCTCGTACGGACCAGAGAGCGAGGATGTCTCATAAAATAACTAATTGATGACTTACACTCTAATTACTGAGAACCTCTAGAATGCAAGAAAGCAACAAGAAGTAATAAGATTGAAATGGAATAGAGATGATAAGGAGAAGAAAGGAAATACTTACGACCATGCGAGTGATGAAGCTTCCAGCTTGTGGGTGTCTTCAATATCTACACACAAGAGGAAGAGATAAATTGTTGGTTGGCTGTATAGGGGCCTCCCTCAGTCAAACCCCGTTTTGGTGTTTCCACCTCCATGGATAGCCAAATAGATAGAGAGAAAAGTAGAAATGAAGTAAAGAGCACTTGAAGCACTAAAAAATAGTGTTATGCTACTCAAACAAGTAATAGAGGAGAGGAATGTAAGCTTACCACCTCCACCAAGAGCGCTCAAGGCTAATGGGGGAGAAAATGAGAGTAACTCAAGCCTCTGCTGCAATGGTGTTTTGTTCCACACTTGCTCTACTAAAGTGGTGGAGTGTTGATGTTGCTACTGTGAAGTGTAAAGTGTTTGGAGATTGAAGAGATGGTGAAGAAGCTGCTTAGAGCTTGTGAATGGAGTGAAGAAGTTCTTAGAGAGATGTGTAAAGGGAGAGGGAAGAGGTGTAGAGGATGGTAGAATATGTGAAGAGATGAAATGCTTGTTCAAGGGATGGATTTGAAGAAGATATGAAGAGAAACGTCCATCTTTGGGTTGGTCGGCCGAGGAGGGCATTACAAATCAACCCCCAATGGGAAGTGTAACGCCTCTGCAGGCTCCATAAGCAGGAATCTGTTAAGGACGTAAGTGCGCCGCACGGGCATCCCCAACATAAACACCTCCACCGACGCTCAAAATAGACACCAGGTGTGATGCAAGCAGTGGGCTTAGGTGGAATTAATCCTCTGAACTTGGTTTTCTAAGGTGGATAAAGGAAAAAAGGGGATTTGCACATGGGGTGCAAATTCGATCTTATACAATAGTTAACAAAATGTTTGAAGATTTCCATGACAACCCTTTGGGAGGTCATTTTTCCCCAAAAATGAATGTCACTAAAATTATGAGAGTAGATTACTATTGCCCAAGTTTATAAAAGGATGCCCATAAGTGGGTAAGAAATTGTGAAAAGTGTGAATTTTTTATTGGGAAGCCAAGACTAGTTGCCCTCCCTTTTCATCCTATTTAAGCTGATCAAACATTTTCTCAATGAGCTTATGAATTTATTAACATGATAAACCCATCTTCTAGTGTTGGCCACAAGTGGGTTCTAACAACTAGAGAATATTTTACAAGGTGGATATAGGAAATTGCACTAAGGGAAGCTATTGAAGATTCAATTTTGGATTTTTTGGAGGGTATTATAATGAGTCTTGGTGTTCCATCTACTATCATATCTAATAATACTAAATATTTTGTCAGAACAAAAATCAATGAATGGGAAGTTAAGCATGGTATCTTCTAGAAGACTTATTCAAGCTATTACCTTGAAGGTGATGGCTTAGTTGAATATTTCAACAAGAGCGTAATTGGAATAAAAAAGAATGGAGGATCTTATCAAAGAACTTAGCACACTAAGCTTAGGATATCCTTTTGGTTTGATAAGATCATACCAAATAAAGTCATTGATGACTTTCCTTTCATGTTGGTTTATGGTAGATAAGTGAGACTTCAAATACCAATATAGTTTCCTTCTATTGAACTTGAATAGTAGTTGGATATGTTAGAAAATGATGCTATGACAATAAGATTGGTTGAGTTGATATAATTTCAAGAGGTGAGAGACCAGAGACATAAATAGACTTGAGTCTCATCAATGCATTTCAAGAGATAATTTGATAAGAAGGATATTGACATACACTTCAAGCAAGGTGATCTAGTCTTGAAGTGGAGTACACATAAAAAAGGCCAAAAGACTCTCTAAATTTGATGCTAAGTAGAGTGTTTGTATGTCATTAATAGTTAGAGTGGGTCTAATGCTTTCCAAGTTTTAAATATGGACGGAGAGGCTCTTTCTATCCCACTTAATTGTATACACCTCAAAACCTATTTTTGAGGTTGTTTTAAAACATGTACATATTAGATTATTTATTTTTTGTTTTCAAAAGAAGTGTTGTTGCACACTCTACATCCTCATTAGTATAATGTGTTGCAAGAGTTTCACCCTTGGTCTCCTTGTGCTGTGTAGCACAACGCTTGGGTTCGTGACATGGATTGACCACCTTTTGTGGATCTTGGATCTTTTATAAATCTGATGGTTGTATTCAGCATTGACAGGTCAATCTTCTGGTGCAATGACAACTTCCTGTGCAATAATTGATATTAGATCCAAGGTCACAGGTTTGAACCCCTTGCTTGCATTGGGGGGATTGTTGCAAGAGTTTCACCCTTGGTCTCCTTGTCTTGTGTAGCACGACACTTGGGTTCATGAAATGGTTTAACCGCCTCTTGTGGATCTTGGATCTTGTATAAATCTGGTGGTTTTATCGGGCATTGATAGGTCGATATTTTGGTGCAATAGTAGCTTCCTATGCAACAAAATGCATGCTTTTAGTTTTCTATTTTCCTCCAAGTGTAGTCTGCACATTGTCATTTCTAATTTATTGAGTTTTGAGGTACCTTTTTAGATTGTTGGTAATTTCCCTGTGACTAAATTTCCAATGGAATGATAAGTATATTGGATCCACATTTGGCAAGAAAACACCCTTAATGTTGAGATATGGTGTTGTACACCATTGCATAAAATGATTTATCATAATATTGTAATTAAATAATTATTTAGTTGTGATGCACGTTGGTGGTGTTGTTAATCACACTAGGTGATTATTTGGGGTCCACTTGATGTTGTATTGTAACATTGTATTATTATTTAATGTGTGGGAGACATGTGATAATAATTTAATATTGTGGAAAATATTAAATAATGTGATGTCTTAGTACCCAATATTAAATAAGGGGTTAGTGGTTTTGTATGCACATTGTTTTATGGTACATGGTTTTACCTTACCACTAGTTGTATTTTGTGTGAACTTGTGTCTATAAAAGCAAACACATGTGTAGTGGTTTAGGTTGGGCTAAGTGGTTTGGCTATCATTATCGAGTCTTGTTGAGAGTGTATTTGTGAAGCATAGAATGGGATGTGTGGATTCATGCTTGGAAACATGGGAATGCATTAGAGGACTTGATGCTTCATAGGTGTTCATTGTAACTATTGTATTTTCTTTATTGATGATTAATATTATGGAGTATGGATGCTTTTGGAGGCCAAGTTTTTCCCTCTTGATGCTTTTCCCAGGGTACATCTTGTTTCATCTTTGATGGGTATGTTGTCTGTTCTATTGCATGTGGATTTTGAGCACTTATTTGCATGAATATCTCTTTTGGGTTATGTGGAAATTATCACTAGATGGTTGCAAATTTCCTTACAAGTGGTATCTTAGCTTTCATGGTTGAAGATTTTTTGTTATAACCCTAGGTTGATAAAATATTGTTTGAAGTTTGAATCTATGCAATGCATGAGAGAATGAAAGACATGGCAAGATATGAGGGTTTTGCAGGCTGTTTATTGTAGATCTAATGGTTTTGGGTTTGTTGTTATGATGGGTTGATTGTAGATTTGGGGTGTGAAAATTTTGGGCTAAAAAAGGGTTTCTTAGTTGTGCATTCAAATGGGGGTTTTTGTGGGGGAAACTTTACAAATGACCTCTTGGGACAAAATGGATTTAGGTTGGCTAAGAGATGAATTTTGTATAAAATTTGATATATTTTGGTGAAGTTGAAAAAAATGCAATTTTTTTTAGTCAAACCCCACTTTGCAGATTGTACGAGAGTCATTTTTGTCTTTAGAAATTAAAAATTCAAAAAAAAATTATTATCTCGCTGCTTGAAAAATTCCTGCAAAATAAATGAAAATAAAAATATTAAAAATTTAAAATTTAAAAAACCATAGAAAATCTATATTGAAAAATTTGAAAAAATAAAACAAAATAAATTTTGACAGGAGGGGTTCAATCCCTGTACCAGCGATTGGCAGGTCAACATACCACTGCTACCATGGGTAAGCCTTGTTGTCCACTAGTTAGCAGGTATCGTCACTGGCAGACTATGTCCCATCGGCTCAAGCCCTGCCAGTCCGACGGTGGCAACACTTTTAAAAGACACAAATTTTTTAATATAAATTTAAATCTTTATTAATACAATCGGTAATTTAATAAAAGGGGATTGATTGTTTTTAATGCAAAATAAATTTAAATGAATTTAATAAGCTTTCAGGTGCACAACCAGGGGAGCAACGCCACCCAAGTGGGGTTGTCGCCTTGCCACCAAGGGAGGCTAATTTTTTTTTCCTTATGCTCAAATCGTGCTTTTGCTTTTAGGGGGCATAACTTTCATCTAGATTATCTACTTTTTTTGTTCTTGGAATTGTTGGAAAGATGGCTCAGTGCTCTACTCTATGGTGCCAAATATTTTTACATATTTTATAGTTTTGATAGTGTTTTTCTAGTTGGAATTCAAGTGTTCTATTTGAGCAAATCAAGTGTTATATCAGGTGCATACAGAGTTAGATTTTGGACTTTGAATAGTCGATGGAAAGCTTGTTTAGAGCATTACATAGTGGATCAGGTTTGGAGTTGTTTTTACATGATTTATTTTCTGATATTCTATCCTAAGTTGTTTATGGGTTACTTTGACTATGGTGATACTATGAGCTTATTGATTGTCAAATCTAAGATATTTGATGTTGGATTCATTGTATGCTCAATTTTACATCTCAAATTATTCCCATTTGACATGGTTATCAGTATTTGTATTTTGGATGGATTTGTATGATTCATTGTTGTATCTACAAGTTGTGTAGCATTGTAGGTGGTCTATACTTACTTGTTGCATCTATGACTTAGACATGGGTTGTCTATGCCAATAGATATTTAAGTTCTGATGCATTTTTAGTTTTGGTGGCTTGGTTTAGTCACTTGGTTTGCTGGTTTTGATGTCATGTTGAGGAGGTGAGATGGTATTACCAGGTATAGTCATGATGTGAGACCTATGTATTTGACTATGTTATGCAGATATGTGTGACATGACTGGGTTGAGTTTTTGGTACATTTGGTGGTGATCATGGTGTCCTAGACGTTTCTTGTGCTTTAGACACTTTGGAATTTTGTGATGGCTTATGCAAGTGCATTGTTGTGGTGTTGGATTGAATCCTGATTTAGGTTGTGGTGGTGAATCTTCTTGGTATGAGGATCATGATTTACTTTTCCTTCTTTGTTGGGGAGCTCATGTTGCATTTGAGTTATTTGATTGTGTGAGGGAACTCTTGGTTGATATTCATTAGTAGATTTTTATCAAGATGTCATGATAGCTCAAGTTACATTGATTGGTTATACACTTTTCAGTAGGAGCTTTTGATAGTGATGGTTTGGCGGTTGTAGGTATCTTCTTGCCTTGGAGATCTTGGTTCCACTTGTATGTTACTGATATTGAAATTGACTGTGTGAAAACCTAGATGATCTTCATGGAGAGGATGGTTATCATGATGCCATGTGTAGCTCATATCATGGTTTAGTGGGAGTTGTTGGAAGTGACGTGGATGCATCATTGGTTATGGTTATCTTCATGTGGGTGGAGATATGTTTTCTTGGTTTAGAGTGTTTTGCTATTATTTCATGGTTTACTCTTGATGTGCACTTAGAGTTTGGCATGGTACTTGTTCTCTTGAGACTAGGATGATATATGTGTTTTGGTACATGTGCTCTCCTAGGAGGAGATGGTTAGATCATGTTGCCATGTTTATGTTCCTGATCCATGATTGGAGCTTTGACATTGATTGTGTGAGGTTCTCTTTGTATTGAGTACATTGATCATTTGCTTGATTACTTCATGATGATGCTATGTTGCATTTGGAGTTTGGCATGTATTGATCAGTTATAGGTAATTATGGATATTTAGAGACTTAGGTGATGGTTGGAGTTCTCTTGTGATTAGAGACATTTTCTTGAGACAATTACTCTTTGGAGGTTTCAATAGGAAGACCAAGGAGCTTTCACTTGGATATGGACGTGAGTTCATTATGGACCGATAGAGGAGATTGTTCTTGGACTGAGTCATGATGACTTGGTTATCTTGAAGGAGCATTCTCATTCCACACTCTTGGTCTACTCGATAGTTTATTATTTGAGAGGTATTTTCCCATTATATCTTTCAGATAAGTTATTTTTCATGCTTTGATTTCTCATGGGATTGAGTTGATTCATGGTGATTTATTCTGGATACTCATTTGAGGATTTGTTTAGCATGAGTTTATATGCTTTATGTTTCATAGATATGGATCTTGAGCTATGGATAGTTAGTTTTGGAGGATTCATTTTGAGGGATGTTATGGCATGGTTATCGCCTTGTGCATTTGAGTTTATGATATCATTCTTTGATGAGGATTGTTAGGAGACAATTTATGGGCTGATTTCCAATATTGGGGAATGGTTACTTTGAGTTTGATCTTCTTGATTAGAGAGGCTTACATCCATGTTGGCATTGCTACATTGATTCATATGTTGTACTTGATCTGTGAGATTGAGTATTATGGATGTTGTTGAGGATTTTCATTTGGGGTTGTTAGGAGATCATACTTGACACAACAATACACTTTTAAGGTGTTGGTAGGAGGAAATTATGGTTTATAGGTTTCTCTCTTCATGGTTCTTTCCCGGATGTTCTTGTTTTGGGGAGGATGGTGGCAACATGTTGTGAGAGATTATGCAACTCTTTGGGTTGTATGTGTGGATCATTCTTATTGTTCTTGGTATTTCATGCTTTGATTTACTTATTACACCTTGATATAGTGTTTATTGGTAGACTTTATATGCTTTATCATTACCTATGCAATGGGAGTTCCTAGATATGTATGTTTTTCATTGACAGGTTTTATATAGGGAGCTAGTGATTGCAATTTATAGGATGCATATGTTCTTGGCATGAGTTTACTAATGTATTGACACCTTGGAGTTATGGATAGTTGGATGTGTTAGCATGTGTTGTGGATGATATTTCCGATCATGTGGGTTTTTTAGTTGGAAACAACTTGGTTAGAGCCTTTGGTATCATTTGGATTCGATGCTTGTGCTCATGGATTGGTGTATATTCACCTTGGAATGTTCCTTTTCTTCCATAGGTGGAATGTTGGAGGATGAGAGGATTTATTTCTTGAGATGGTGGTCACTTTGTTCTTATTGCAAGTATCTTGATGGAGCACAAGAGCATGTTACAGATTCATGTGGTTACATGTATGGTTATGATTATGTATTTCATATATTGATCCCTTATGCAATGTATACAACAAGTGGGGGAATGTTGAGATATGGTGTTGTTCACCATTGCATAAAATTATTTATCATAATATTATAATTAAATAATTATTTAGTTGTGATGCACGTTGGTGGTGTTGTTAATCACACTAGGTAATTATTTGGGGTCCACTTGATGTTGTATTGTAACATTGTATTATTATTTAATGTGTGGGAGACATGTGATAATAACTTAATATTGGAGAAATATAAATAATATGATGTCTTAGTATCCAATATTAAATAAGGGGTTAGTGGTTTTGTATTCATATGGTTTTGTGGTAAATGGATTTACCTTACCACTAGTTGTATTTTGTGTGAACTTGTTTCTATAAATGCAAAAAAATGTGTAGTGGTTTAGGTTAGGCTAAGTGGTTTGGATGTCATTATTGAGTCTTGTTGAGAGTGTATTTGTGAAGCAAGGCATGAGATTTGTGGATTCATGCTTGGACACATGGGAATGCATTGGACGACTTGATGCTTCAGAGGTGTTCATTATAACTCCTTTATTTGCTTTATTGCTAATTAATATGATGGAGTATGTATGCTTTTGGAGGCTAGGTTTTTCCCTCTTGAGGGTTTTCCCACGGTATATCTTGTGTCATATTTGATGAGTATGTTTTCTATTCTCTTGCATGTGGATTATGAGCACTTATTTGCATGAATATCTCTTTTGGGTTATGTGGAAATTGTCATTAGATGGTTGCAAGTTTCCTTACACTCAATAGGTCACCAAAATATGTCATTTCATGCCCCCCTTTATTTCCCATCAATTATAACCAATATCAAATATTATAAATGGGCCATCTTGCTTAAAATGGTACCTCTGGTTGTTGTATTAGTTCCTCCTTTTTTATTTATTAGTCAAATATCCAAGTTGAAAAAACCCAAATCCTTCTAAGAATTGTGTTTGTCAAGGTTGTTCATGTTGGGATTAAGGTTCCATCCACCTTGTAAATCCTATGTCATGGCTCCAACATCCTTAGAAAGTGTCTCTAAGAATTTAGGGTGTATTGATAAAATATTTTGTAATATTAAATTTCACTAATGCTTTTAATATATTCATAAGGGGTGATAGTTCCACTAACAGTGATAACGGTGGCTTGTGGACATAAATATTTAATATTATTTCCCACATGTCAATGCCTAGAATGGGATAATGAAAGATAATGGAAAGCATAAATGAGTGACTATTGGGATTCTCAAAGTAGGTGCTTGGTAAGAGGCAACATGTGTCACTTGGTTTTCCATCATTTATTTTATTTAATGTAATGTTTATCTTCTATATTTGGGCTCCCAAGTTGGAGGGAAAGTATTGGAGCCAAATAGGTGTCCTTTCATATTCCATGGAGGATTTCCAAGCGTTTGGTCATTTGGATTGAAAATCATCTTTGGAAGCCCTAATTTGGGCTTAAAACCTCTTCACATAACTATACAATCAACTCTGTCATTTGGATTGAAAGGCACTCTCCTTAGTCAAGCAGGTAAAATTCAGCTTATTTCGTCCACTCTCCAAAACCTGCCCCAATACACTACGAGTCTCTTCAGGGTTCTTGTAAAGTTTGAAGATAAAATGGAACAAATTATGAGAAGGTTTGTTTGGTTAGGGGTTGAGACTAAAGTCAAAATTCCCCTAGTGGCCTGGGAGTTGGTGTGTAGACCAAAGAAATGGGGAGGTTTGGGTATTAGAAATCTAAAATCTTTTAATAAGGCTTTTTTGTAAAAAATTGTTTGGATGATTCTGAATGGGGATGCTGGGTGGGACCCTTTGGTAGATAATCAGTATCTATATGGTTTGGAGAGACCTTGGAACATGTTGTCTTCAGAGGAGATTCCTTTTGGTTCATGTTTTTGGAGGAATATTATGGTGTGTAGGGACTTGATTGCCAGAGGTGTTAAGTGGCTATTGGGTGATGGTACACGCATTCTTAACTGGGAAGATTTTTGGTGTGGGGTATTCACTCTTACTTGTATTCCTTGGGTGCCCCCTATTATCCCCTTGTGTAAATGGTTGTTTGGGGCCAAGGTGGCTGATTATTTTGTTGATGGGGAGTGGAATAATTTTGAAGTGTGGGCCCTGTCTTTGAAGGTTTTGAAGGATTTCTTATGTAATTTTCAAATCCCCTCTTTCCCTAGACTGGATAGAGTCATTAAGGCCCCTTCTACTAGTAGAAATTTTTTTGTGGCTTCTACTCTCATAAGTTCTTTGGAAGCGCCTGTGTCTTTTCCTTTCTAGGGGAGATTGTGGAATAAGAAGTTGATTCCAAAAGTGAATGTTTTCTTCTAGCTGCTTATGCAAGGTAAAGTTCTAACACAAGACAACCTTTGTAAGAGGGGGTTTGAGATTACTAATAGATGTTTTATTTATGAATTTAATGGTGAGAATGCTTTCCATATTCTCCTTGAGTGTGATTATTCTTTTTCTATTTGGAGTAAGTTTCTCAGACTCTAGGATATTGGTTGGGTCTTTCTCGATTCTCTTGCTAAGTTTTTTGATCAATGGACTTTCCCTTCTTCCTCTCATATTCTATGGTGGCTGTGGGATCTTATGGCCCCACATATTACTTGGGGATTATTGAAAGAAAGAAATAACGGGATGTTTTAGGAGTCTAAGCTCAAGGTTGATAGTCTTTTTATCAAGATCCATTGAGCCATTCTGGAGAATTTTACTATGATTCATTTTGATTCTGTTTGATGTGTCCCTTCTACTTTTCTTATTGGTTATGAGATTTTGGTGACTTCTAACTGGAAGATTACTTCAATTCCTATTGTGAATCCTAAGTCAAGCTCAATTGCTAGATTGAACACTAGATGGAAGCCTCCTCCTTTTGGTTGGGTTAAAGTTAAGTTTGATGGGGTAGCAAAGGGGAATCTCGGGCCTATAGGTTGTGGGGGGGTGTTAATAAATGATGGTGGAAGACTCCTTGGCATGATAGCACTCCCATTGGGAACTCAGACCAATCATTGCACGAAGGTAGAGGCTGCGTTCATAAGTGTTAGATATGCTATCAGCAAGGGATACTCCAAATTATGGGTGGAAGGTGACTCCATGAACATAATAAATTATCTACATGGCACTCATACTCCAAGTTGGAATGTCGACTAGCTCATTAAGGATACAATAATCATGTTGAAATCTTGTGATGAGATCTGCGTCTCTACATTTACCGTGAAGGAAACTCGACATATTTTTTTGCTAATGAGGCTATCAGTTTAAATGAATTTTTTTTGTGGGAGGAGGGATTGATCCTTCCCAAGAAAGCTAGGAGTTTATTAAGAAATTATGGCATGGGTTGAGGTGATGGTCTAGTACCTTCATTTTACACGCTTTGTGGGTGTCTTGTTGCTCTCTAGTCTTCAATTGAGTGTTTTTCGCAAGGGTTTTGTGAGTCTTGTGTTGGTAGCCATGGGTGGTGACAGGAGTAGAATTGAGCCACATTCATGTGGAGACATTTGGAGAAAGAAGAAAGTCTATAATATTCTATGCCATGGTAATTTTACTCCATTTTTGGAAAGATTGCATGAGCATGATCCTAATGCCTTGGCACAATTTGTTTCTTTCTGTAATAATCATAAGATCAAGGTCTAGAAGTGGAGGTAAATGAGGATTTGGTTGCCACTATTACTGGGATGCTGATTGTGGTTCATAAATTCTTCAAGGATAAAAAGATTAATGAGGAGGCGATGGTCTAGTTTTTTAAATATGATGAGTAGAGGAAATTAATCAAATTGGAGAGCTAGAGCTATGAAAGAAATTCCCTCAAGAAAATATGGGTGAGCATTGTTGAGGTGCTGATGCATTACATGACTCTGGAAGAGAGGTTTAGGGCTATTCTTGGTCGCCATCTTACTCTCCTAAACCATTTTAGACATGGTTTTTTCATTTCATTCCCTTTCTTTCCGTTATCATCTTTGGAGGTTTCAATGTATGCACATCTGAAGAAATGGAGGGCCTCCATCCTCCATGAAGGGATTATTTTATTAATTATGGAGTATGTCAATACTCTTTTCCCTGCTCTAGCTATCAAGGGCAAGGAGAAAGCTTTAAGTGATATGTATAGGTTGTTAGGTTCAGAGTCCTCTTCAAATGAGGAGGAGGAATGGAATGAAGGTGAGGAGGATGTTTCTCTTGTGGCTGCGACTACGTCTTTGAAGAATGAGGAAGGTGGTTGGTGCTAAGTGCAATAGGACTACTAAGTAGCTAGCCCTTTTTGAGAGTGAGGACACGAAAGTGGGGTCGAGTGATTCTTCTCCCAAATCTATGGAGGTGGTTGTTGGTAAAGATGCTATTGGTGGTGGTATTAAGGTGGGGACACATGATATTGCTATGGGTTTGGTTGACAAACTGAGGAGGCTATCAAAGCATATTGCTAACATGAAGAACAAGGCCTTTGAGGCTCTGACTAAGGACCCCAATGTAGCTGGTGAGGATAAGGATTCTGGTGATAAAACAGTGGCCATTGAGGATTCTCCCATGCAGGATTTTCCCAAGGAGGAGCAAGACAAGGAGATTAGGGGTCTAGATGAGGAGTATGCAGAAAAGAAAAAAGCCAAAAAGGAGCCCTTGAAGGTAAATCCTCTTTTTGAGGAATTTTCTTACCTTGATGATGATGCTACTTCCATGTTTGAATTATTGGATGTGGCTAGAGTTGGGGCCACTGTTACCTTTAAATTAGCCAAATGAACTCTACAGGAGTTCAATAAGATCAATAGTAAAATTAGAGGTTTGAAGGAAAATATGAAGAATGTTCTGAAGGGTTCAATGTTGGACATTCTTATAGACAGAATGGTGGACCTTGAAGGGTCCTATCATGACTTTAAGTCTCTGTGTGATGAAATATTGACGACTCTAGAAGCCAATGTTTTAGGTATAAATGCAGATATCAAAAAATTAATGCAAGCATGCCATATCTATGTGAAGAACAACACAGACTCCTTGGAAGTCCTTTTCAAAAAAATAAGTGAGCTCAAGGAGGATTAGGTTTATTTTTCTAAGCTTATGGAGAAAGAGCATGCGGCCAAGGGTGAAGGTAAAAAAGTTGCTAAGGACGATGACAAAGGACTGGTTGGTAGAGGGTTGGCTGGTTCCTTATTTTTGTATATTCTAACCTCCAATATACTATGGTAGGTTCCTCTTAGTTCATAGACTTAATATTTAATATAAATATATAAGAAACAAAGTTAAATTTATTTATTCATTCTATTTCTCTATTTCTCTTTATCTAAAAATGGAGGTTTGATGTCAATTTTGATAAAAAAATTTGTTGGCTATAATGATTTATCTTCATAGATAATTTTATTTAGTTTTACCATTCCTCATACCAAGTTTCAATACCATATCATTTTATCTCTCAATTCAAACCATTCCAGGATCTTTTCCTTTATTATCTTCTTTTCAAACACCTACATAAATTTAATGCAATGCCTTCAAAGATTGGTGGTGGTTGTCCAGGTTTTAGTTTGGTTGTTTTCCTTTGAACATAATTTATTTGAGCCTTCTTCCTTGTCCTTAAATCCTAGACTTAATCAGAAATGGAATTGTAAGTTTAGAGAAAAAACATGAAGAAGGTTGAGTGCCCAAATATGGAATTCTAAAGTTGAATCTAATGCTTAGATTTCAGCTTGGAAAGTTTTGCATGTCAAGTTGCCTATGGGTGAACTTTGTGGTGTAGCCTACTAGATGTCCTTTTTGCCAACATAGAGAAAGTTTGAAACATGTCTTTTGGGATTGTTCTTGGGCTAAAATAAAATGGAATTCTATTTTCAAATACCTTCCTGATATTTTTGGGCATACTTTAAGATGGAAAGAAGTTATTTTGGGTTTTGGTTTACAAAATAATGTTGTGGATGACTCTATGAGGCAAACCATTTTTTACAACATATGGAAAAGTAGATGTGTCTCAGTTTTTTCAAACCATAATGTTCATCAGGAAGGAGAAATTCTAAAGTTCTCCTCTAATGTTATCTTTCAAATTGTCTTTTTGTGTTCTCATATGCAGGGTGTTTCCAAGGAGACTATGAAGATTGATAATCAATTGGACAAGATAAAGTTTAATTTCCTGCAGTTGCATGGAAACGATGTCATGTGTTCCAAACAACTCCAATGTATGGTTAGGTTCATATTATAGGTCAGCTCCTATTTGATGTACATGGGGTCTTTGTTCTTTCCCCACGATTGTAATGGTCTTTGTTGGCTGTTGGTTTTTGTATTCCTCTTACATCTTTCTGGCTACATCTTCTTAATTGTATTTTTTTCTATATTATTTCAATTAAAAAAACAACACCTACATAAATTTTTCCATTGGTTTAATATGATTTTCTATTTTTTGATAGTCCCCCACCCTTGAGGATCCTACGTTCATTTAAGTCAACCACCCAATAATTTTTAGGGTAGTACCACTTTCTAGGGATATAAATTTTACACATTACCAAGTACTTAGAGCAAGACTAAAATCAAAACCAAGTAATTAGGTAGGGTGTTCTACCTTAAACATCCAATTTCCTTTGTTCAAAAACCTCCAAATTTTACCAAAAAGAATCTACATACCATTCCTAGTGAACATCTATATAGATAGATCTAAACCTATATTTACTCTTTTTTTTTTTGTCTCTTCATGTTAGTTTACTTAAATATTTATTATTGACATTATAATATGATTTTATCTAGTCTCATGTTAGTAGTTAATATCAACTCCATTGTTAGGTAATTGGTGTGAAAATAACTTGATTCACATTTATTTCTTAGTTTTCATTAATTTACTTAATAATTCTCTAAAATAAATAAAATAAACATCTCTTCATCCTCATTTTTAAAAAATTTCCATCTTTTAGATTCTTTCATTGATTGAACCTTGACTACTCACTAATCCAACATTTTTTATTTGTTTCAAATAGATTATTTTTTGAATGCACCTTATTATTTTGCATTATTATTAGTAGTTATTTTTTAACAATAATTCCTAGTTCATGCCCTATATTCATTCTTCTCGAAGAATTAGGCCAACCCTATGATTATTCCCCATTATAGTCCCTACTTAAACCAATATATTGATAGTCCATCATCCCTATTTACTTATGTTGAAGATACATATTGGGAAAGGTTTAGAAAATTTACACCCTAATATTTGTACTTATTTATTTATTTTGGCCTCATATGGGAAATAGGGTGTCCCACTTTGTCTTGGAATTATTTTCTATGTGTTGAATACTTAGGAAGTGTAAGAATTCTTAAGAGAATTTAATGACCTTGTAAGGTGGGAGTTACTTATGATAGATTCTATGATGTGTCATAGTATGATTAGAAGGGAGTTATATTTGAATATTAACCAACATTATGACAATTCATAAGACATGTTTGAATGAGTTTGAATATTCCTAAATGAGGCACTAAAATAGAGAAGATACATATGGTAGATTTTATGAAAATTTATGATAGATTAAGGAGAATGTTCTAAAATATCTTGGAAGACAATGACCAACTTCAGTGTTCAAATTATAGTCAAATATGACACCACATTTGTGGTTTGAACTTATTCATGGTTTTTTTATTTCTCAGGTTGTTTGTGGTTTTGACATTTACTTATTTATTGGTGCTTAGGGATAGATTTTCTTATGTTTATTTAAAATCATTATTATACTACTGAAATTACTCTAAAACCTAGATGTTGGAGATAATCCTACAAATGAATAGCCTATAACCTATGTTAGAACATCATAGTTGTTAAATAATATGATTGGTTTCTCTTTGACGTATGGATTTATTTCTCTAGAAATGGCTTTCCCCACATAATTAATCATCTTATTTTTATAATAGGGTAAATAGGTTTTACAAGGAACTTAAAACCCACTTATAACAAAATGTGAGTGAAAGACCAATTAATCAAAGTAAGTAATCTTTCTATTTTATATTTTGTTTTTCTTTATAATTGTAAGATATTAATTATTTTACTCATGCATCTCATCTTACATTAGTGTAGGACGAATAATTTATGCCTCTACTTCCTTCAAATATCATTCTTGTTTTTCTATCAAAAAAATATAACCAAGAATCTCAACTTAACCTTCAAAATTTAATGAAAGTCATCTCCCAACTATAATAAGTTTAAAATTCCATTAACTTAAATATTTCCCTAATAATATCTACCTTGATCAATTTTTTAGGAAACCTTATCTTAACCAATCTAGTAGAGTTAAAAATGTTATAAAATATTGGGCTTAGTGTACATGTAGATGACCCCCATCTCACATTTATTGACCTACTAAAATTATGACACCTAATGTTATTTTTGTTACCATTGAATCATATATTGGTACTATACCATCTAATGCCCATTCCAACACCATAAAACCTTTCCTCCAACCTAATATACCATAATTCACTCACCCTACCATTCTTTCTTTCTCTATGCTAACTACTACCCTCCACCTAATTTTCACCCTTCTTGCATCCAAGGGCTTCATATACTCATGTAATCAAATGAATACCACTAAATCTCTTCCTAATAGCTCTATGATTTTTTCTTCTCTCATCCTTTACCTCTAATTCACCATACATACCTCACTTACCCTATGTTCCTTCTTTTTCTAACTTGATTTCAATCACACCTATTTCATTTCCCTCTTCCTTCTCCACTTTAGTAATAAAATTCCATATCATTTCTCACCTCAAATTCACTCTATCCATCACTTCACCAAGCTTACTCATATATACCTCCACTTCCCCCTTGAATTATTCCATGTCCCATGTACTAGACTAATTCCAACAAGTAACAAAAACTAGGTGCCTTATCTACCCAAGAAAATCATAATGGACCTCCATAAAAATCCATTATCTTATGATCTCTAATTTCTTATCTATTTCTACCCAAATTCAATTCAGATTTCCTTTCTCCTTAAGGGGAAAATAGAGATCCCACAATAAATTTAGAACATTCTACTCCTTTTATTTAGACTATGTGTATAATTATTACATATTATGAAATAAATTCGCTAGTTTATATCCATGAATGATTTTATTCAATGCCTCAGAGGTTCATTCACACATTTGACATGATCAGGAAATCCTTCATAAACCATTTTTAAATTCAAATATATCTTGAAATTACTTTCACTAACCTCATACATTGCAAGTAAGGTCTAGATGAAAAACTTAGTGACTTTGTCGCGCATTTCCAAAATATATTAGTAAAAATGCACTAACACCTTCTAAATATAGAAATTAAAAATATATTTATGTATAGCCTCATTTATTCTATCATAAATAATTTATGTCTCAAATGGTTTTTGGTTAGATTAATGTATTACTCTTATGACTTAAAAAATAAGATGGAGAAGATAAAACCCCAACAAGCACACCAACTCGCTAAATCAACTCACAATTTTTCAAAGTATTATAAAAAAACCATTCAAAAATGATATAAATGATATAGTTAATAGAATCACTAGAAAATTTCCTCTAAAAGAAATGAGAAGATGAACTTTGTCTGTTTATTTTCTATGTGCGGTGGTGTGCGTAATTTGTAAACTAAGAGTGTAAATTAAGGTTATATGAATATAACTATATGGAAACTAAGGTTCCTAGAGTTTTTTTCAACAAGAAAAATGCCAATTGATAACCAAAAATGAGTTGGTATGTATTATGCAATATATTACTATCTCAAACTATGCTAATTGGATAATTGCTAAACTAAGAAATTTGAAATTGCTATACTAAAATGTAGAAAAGTTAAAAGATGTTCATACATCAAAAAGTGGAAGCTATGAAACTTATTAGAAACCTAATTTTTCACTTTCCTACACTTTTTTGTAAAAGTTAGGCGCATTTGGAGGCTAGAACTTGGCCAGTTGATGCCCAAATAACTTCCAAAAGGGCTAGATCTAGGGGTTGGCTTTGCCTAAGAACGTGTAGAGACATAAATATTTCTTGGAAGATTACTAATAATTTAACTCATATCCTCAAAAATAATCACATATCAAAGATCAAAAAAACTACATAATTAAAAGAAAACATAAAATGTGTGTGCATATAAAAGAAACAATGATAGTGAGTTGGAAAGATCAAACAAGTTTATCTAAGAGATGGAAAAGATGCTTTTAGATAACATGAAAAGGGCATACAAGGGTTTGCATCTATAAACCTATAAATTAAACTTAAAAACTTCTACATATTTCAAGTATTGATTTTCAATGAGAAATCAACTTAACACACCAAATTAGAGTTATTTTACTATATAAAATGTAGTTTTTTGGTTACATATGGCTTTGGATAGTTGTTATAGACCTCTATTTTTTATTTGGATAGAAAATATGTTTTTTTTACCCAAAATAAATAAATAGTGACCAACTAGGTACCTTTGTCCACTTTTCAATGCCAATAGAGTGACCTAGTCTACCTAAGGCAACCTTGACATTGTAAAAAAAGACCTAAAACATTTTGTACACCTAAAATATTACAATTAATAGGAATCTTCTTCTACATATTTATTTTAATTTTTTTAGTCTTGTCAAATAAATTTTTATTTACAATTATCCTAAATGGGACATTAAAAAATAAGAGTTAGAGGAGTTTACCTCAATAAAATCCACCTTGTGGGTGCTCAAACATTGATCCACTTGAAATATATAATATAAAATAATTTAA
>VDFB02146623.1:0-15934 GCA_007258455.2 Sequoia sempervirens | reverse complement strand
ATTTGGAATGCAACCACCTCTACAAAAGAGAAGATAGTCTGAAGTTAATGACCCCAAAAAACACTTTAAAATGCTAATTCCAAAACTTATTAAATTTTGATTTTACTATGATTTCCAATCGTTAGGATTCCCAAAATCAAAATATTGGAACTTATCCTAAACTTCCTACAATGATGGGAGGTAGCGTAGGATAGTAAGAGCAAGGACCCATTCCTATGAGCAACAAGTCTAATCATCATTGCTAATGTCAATATGGATTTATCCTTTTAGTTAAAGATGCAATGTGTCACTTCTTATGATGAGCTTATCCCTAGGTCCCTCAACATTGAGAGAGCCCTAATCACACAAGGAAGCACACACTAGTAGAATTTGGCAAATAAATGACTAGGTGCCTAAAAATTTTAGTCACAACTAAAAATGACTAAATTATGCTCTTTTTTGCAACTCAGCTATAAATGAGTAAATAAATTACTAGTTTGGTCATTGATTAAAAATTATTTAGTCACACAAATAAAAATGACTAAATAGTTAGCCATTTATTTAGTCACAATCCATTTAAATAAATCATTTAAGGAATCAAGAATATAGCCCACCAGAATACTCTAAAACTTTAATAAACATACCATAAAACTGTTGTCAAAATCTTATTTTCAGGCGTAGCCCACCAAAATGGAGTTTTCATTTTAATAAACATACTCTAAAACCTTCGTCAAAACATTATTTTCAAGCATAAACCGCCAAAATGGAGAATTGTTTCAGTAAAGAATGACAAAGAATGGTGAGAAGATGTGCATGAAAGGAGGCATAGGATTCATTGTTGCATATCTCATTCCTGCTCTACTCAACAAATCTTACATTATTTTCGCTACTATTTGTAATCTAGGTATTTACTTGACATATATTTGCATAATCTCAAATTCCTTTAGAGGATTTTGAAATATCAATGTATCCTATATAGGGTTTAGAATAATTTCTTTTAATTAAAAAGTAAATAAATGATGTATTCTTGTAATTAGATAATGTGAGATTCTCCAAATCAGCCCCAGCACACTATCCTCTTGCACTATATTCATTACTCTAGCTACTAGGTTTTTGCATGTAACATCTTTAATATCTTCATGACCGTGTCTTTTAAATAGATCTCAATCTTTGCTTTAATCCTTTTCATGGTAACCCTTGAGTTCCATAATCCACCTTCAATCTCTTCTAAGAACGCTATCTTAAGCTAGACTGCATAGTATGCATATAAAGTAAGTCCTTCATACCTGCCATTGTTCCAAACCACCACTCACTGCCTTGCTTAAAATGTTGCCTCCATAAGCACAATAACATGTTTTAAAATCATGGTTGCCAGTGATTGACCATTAAGGTCACCACTTTCATCATGAAGATACAATGAGATTTTTTTCTTCAAACTCAAGGCATTATGTAAGATAACATTGTGAATTGTTTGTTGTGTATGATTTGATTTTCTTGCACATTTATTGCTTTGCTAACTTCCTTTAAGACTAGGTATTGCACCCTCAGCTGCAATCTCAAACATCTCACTCACTATCACTTGAAGATTCCTTTCATGAGCATCCTTCTATAAAATCAAACTATGCCCTATAGACTGCCTACTTACTACAGGGGACTCATTATTTCATGGTATTGTAGATATTAAGATCCTTCAACCTTATTGACACTACTTCATAGTCCACAAGGTATTATTCACTATTCTCCCATCTTTGATGAGCGTCTCAAAAACATCAAGCCAAACATGCAATCCACTGTACCTCCATTATACAATGGCTAAGAAGAAACATTAAAACCTATGATTACCACTGCTACTTCATTTTGGACAAATATTCCCCGATTGCATTTTCCTTTGTCTAACACTACCAAAAGTATTTGATTAACCCCAAGGTCAGCAAGGGGGTAAGAAACTCACTATTAAAACTTCCACTTTACTATGCAAGGTTTCGGGGATGATTATCTTGTCACTGCTTAGCCTCTTTTTGACTGTCACATGTCAAGTGACTGTCATTCTTCTTACCGTAGATTGCATTTTACAAATGTCACTAAGCTACATAGTGTGCTTGTTATTGGCTACAATCTTTAGATTGCAAGATTTTTTTATTAGCTATAATGTCTCAATCTTTCTCGTATTGCAACCTCACTAATCTGCTAGAGTTATTGTTTATGTTTCTACGGAGGCCTAGGGTTTAAATTTAATCATGCTACCAATGCTTCATATATTAAAACAACCTTAAATCTTGGCCTAAAATTAGTTGTCTTGACAAAAGATTGTGGTATGATTCTTGATTGTATTCCTAGAGTGTGTGGGAAGCTTGTGTTTGGATCATTAAGGTATGTAAACCTGATCAGGGATATGTATCCTATATAGCATGGGTCTTGCTTTAATACTTTCCATAATGGTTATTAGAAAATCACATTATTATAGTTTGTGGTAACCCAAGATTGCATTCAAGTATGTAACAAACTTGGTTTGTAGTTTAAGCTATACACTTTTAAGTAACATTCATAAGGTTTAGAAAATCTTGATCACTCTCTAGAATAGCCCATTGAACATGGGTTGTGCTTGAATGCACTACATAATTGATATAACACAACCACTTTGCATATCAACTAGAGCTATAGGCTCTTTATTGCAGCAAGAGGTAATCACTCTTCGATCATGCTATAATTACATCCTAACCTGTTAAACTTGAGACAACTTGAATGCACCCAATGATGATTGACACCTACATTATACAACCTGAAATAACTACATTATATGAGTGCCTCCATTTCTATCACAACATAGACACATTAAACTTGGGTCACACATGAATGCATCCTGTATTTGTTATAGCACAACTGTGCCACATGACCAATACAGTTATGGATCACATAATTACAGTCACAAGAATATGTTCCTCCGTTGTGATCTTATGGTGATTCCACACAACAAAAATTTGGACATGAAATTCTCAAAACCCTAAACCTCTAAAATGAAATCGATGAGATGTTGTTTTTAAAATATGATTTTCAAAACCTCGAACTAAATCCGGACTTCTTCACAACCTGAATACTTTTTGCAAAAAGACAATGACTACCCTCAACCTAGCGATATCTTCAAAAAAAAAAAAAAATTCCCAAGAAAATCGTCCTTAGTTCTCCACAAACTGTCTCAAGTAGAGCAAATTCGTAAGTATAGCAAAACACTGTCACAATAAATCAGCGAACTCACTTTTCTTTAGGTTGGCCACAATTTGATTTTTTTCTTATTTTTCATGTTTGTCAAAATTTCGACGAAACTGATAGTCAAAATTTTGACGAAACCCAAGTTCGTCGAAATTTCGACGAACGTCGGGGATAAACTTTAAAAAATTGAAAATTACACATCAAATTTTACAAGCACCCGAAAATACATCAAATTATACATATTTCGTCAGAAATTTTCATTCGATTTTGCAGTCAAATGAGTTAGTGTTTCCTTTCTACCATTTACCTATCTCCTCAACTCCCTATCACCTCAAAACCTCAATGGTGACATCATTATCTCTTCCTCCATCTCTTCTCTCTAATGATTTCTTGCTGATATCATAAGCCTAATGATGTCATGCTAATGCTATCATCCGCATCGAACCTTCTGAATTCTTCCTCCCTCCATCCCCTTTCAAACCTATCATCCCAATATATAGCTTTCCCTAATGGTCCAAAACTCAACCAAAGTCCTTTTCCAAATTCTTCTAAGTGTTTTAGACCATCAAATTTCCTCTTCCCTTCATCCTCATTGGACTCATCCCTTTAGCATGATCATCCCCAAAAGCCCAACACTTTGCCATTCCCTTTTGCCTTCATTTCTCTAAGTCTTAAAGAGACTTTGGGCCTTTTCCTTTCTATCATGTCATCCCTTCAACCCTCGATCTCCCTAAAAGTCTACTTCTCCTTTGATGATGCCATAATCCTTCATAGCTTCGATGTTTTTCTTTCCCCTTTCTGTGGCAGATGGTTCGATGATGGCCCAATGCTCGATGGCCCAACTAGGGCATGAGTGTCAAGGTTCATGTCGAGGCATCAAAGGATTTTAATACTTCTCTTCCAATGGGCATGAGGGCAAGGCGATAAGCAACAGATTGATACCTTGCCAATAAGCTATAGGAAACTCAAAAAGGCATGAATTCTTCCACTTACCACTTTGCAATACCATTAATGCCTACAACTACCAAATTTTGACCCGATGAAGCTTCAGAAAGGATTTAAATATATTTTGGAATGAATCCCAAAAGAAAAACAATAATT
Organism: Sequoia sempervirens; assembly: GCA_007258455.2. NCBI lineage: Eukaryota > Viridiplantae > Streptophyta > Pinopsida > Cupressales > Cupressaceae > Sequoia > Sequoia sempervirens. The sequence continues at coordinate 11,647 of VDFB02146623.1, read as the reverse complement.
TATTGTTTACAAACCTCATTTTTGTTGGAGCATCGCCTCCAGGATGTGATTTCAGTGGATTTCATGGTTTTTTTTACTCATTCTTCCACTCAAACCCATGAATCATCAATGGTTAGGTATGGCAATGGTTAGAAGAATGTTCTTTCATTTTTCTTTGTGGTCAAACCAGAATTGCAAAAGAAACTTGTTTGTTAAGAGTTGGAGGTTGCAGTTAGGGTTTCCTTCTATTCCACAACCTTTTGACAACTTGCGCGCCTTCATGTTGTGGGTATATCTGCTTTGGTTGCCATTTTACAAGGGATGAGAAAATTAGAAGAAAGAGGAGAAGTTGCAAAACAAATAAGAAGAGTAACATTCATAAGAATCCCTAGGGTTTCAATTTCTAGTTTTGGATAGAGGTATTTCGATATTATAATGATTTGGGTTCATCCCAAATTTGTAATTAACACTTGTAAACTTTGAAGATTGAATGAGTAAAGGAAAGATCAAGCTTAGTTAGGTGTCTCCTTCTTTATGATATATATTATGCATGTATAATGTTTAGTTGGTCAACTAGAAGACCATAACATCCTTGCAAAGACTTTGTAAGGTATTTTTTCAACATAATAAAGGAAACATATAAAAATGTATGTGTAAAGTAAAGCTTGACTATGCATTTTGAAAGGAATAGTCGTCTATCATATCTTGATTAGGGTATCACTTATTTTTATAGTCTGTTACATGTTAGAATGAACTCATGACTTGTAATGTCCCCTTCTCATCAGTGATCAGTTCAGACGCTCATCAGCCTATTTTGGAGGCCCGTAGGCTCGTTGAGGTAAAATTAGGGTTTCCATGTTCGGAAGTTCTATGGCATTTCAGGGATTTTACTATTTATAGTAAATCCTATTTTTGGCAGTATGTAGTTTTCAGTCTTTAGGTCTTCATTTTCAGTTGGAGCAATTAAATGAGTTCAAGTTTGGCTTCTGAAAACTTTGTATTGGTGAATTTCTTAAATAAAGGCATTAATGTTATAATTTGTAGTTGACCCCTTGGCCTAGGGAAATAACTTTACGTTGTTCTTAAAAGGTGGACTTGAAGGGGGACGCCTTCATAAGAATTAAATATTAATAAATTCTTTAATGCCTTGAGGAAAAAGTGGACGCCATTTTAATGAGGAGTTAATATTTTTGAAAGTTTAATGTTGCTTGAAGTGGGATGCCATCTTGAGTAATTAAAAGATATTTGGAAATTTGAAGAGTCCTTTGTGTCTTTTGGCATGCCTTGGAAGGAATTCGAAGAGACATCTCCTTTTCTATAAAAGAGAAGCCTGGCTCCAACATTTGGTATCCATGAACTTTGATAATGTTATGCCGTCGGAATGACAATTGAATTATTGCTTCGAGGAAAGCTTACCTCCAAGCCTCTTGTCCAATTTTGTGTTTGAAAGATAACACTTAGTTGGCCTTTTTGCTGCTTCTCAAATCAGACTAACAGATTGAGCTCAATAGTTGAAGATTTTGATGATATTTTCCAGTTTTGAAGTTGTTGATGCTGCCACAGCTGAAAGTCAATTTTGCATACAGCTTTGTGAGTGATTTTTGTTTCATTCTGGGTATTTTAGAATCTTATTTCTTTGCCTTGGGCGATCCCTTCCACCAATTTGTAGATTTTATTTTAGAGTATTTGATTTTTCCTTGCCAAATCGCCCTTCTCAAGGGCCATACCATTTTGAGGGCATTGGAAATTGTGCCAAAGAATTAATGAATGATTTTGAGGCTGTTACATTTTCTGATCATGGGCACCTATCCTCCAGAGGTACATTGCATTTTGTTTCACATCAATCAAAGGTATTTTGGTGAAGTTATGAGCATCTAATTGATTCACAGTTGCTGGTTCTTATTTCATGTTTGCTTATCAGACTTTAGAAGTTTTGATTTTTGACTCATGTTCAACTTTTAGAGAGATAATTATTTGTATGGGATCATCCAGTACTCATGTGCTTTGAAGCTATTGTAACTTACATGTAATTTGCAGCCCTCTTTCTTTATTGTAAGACTGAAAACAGTAGTACTATTTCAGTCCTTTATTGCTGCAATTCTTTCTCATTTCTCACATTAAGTACCCCTGGATGGTTTACCACCAGTGTGGATAATTGAATTTGTATCTCTCTTTGTACCCACTCTCAAGTGGTGAATCCCCACTCTTAAGTGGATGCCCGCCATAGCGGAAGAATTAGTTAGTTTCAGTTTCAATTAATTACTCCATCATATGTTAGCACCTCATCCTCACTAGGATCTTGAGTGCACATTCATGACGTTGAGTTTGATTTCAGTTTCAGTTGCATTCTCTTTCTGTATCAAGCCAAATCATAGGGATCCTCTGACCATATGTGTGCCCCTCTTCCTTAAATGGTTTTAGGGAACATTCTTGGTTAGAGTTGCTTTGATAGTGTTTGGATTTGGCACTAACGCTAATCAAGTTGGCCAAGTGCTAGTTGTGTTGTGTAAATTTTGAGGAAAATTTGGTTAGCATATTTCAGTGGTATCAGAGCAGAAGACCCTGCCATCCTGTGGCATTTTGCAGTCGGTTGTCTAATGAGTGAAAGAGAAACTAGACCATTCGCCAGAAGTCAGGCCAGAACTTAGCATCAGTTTCCACCCATTCTAGAGGTAGAGACATTTTCAGAAGCCTTAAGAGATTTTGGCAAAATAGTTGAAGGTACAAAAAATTCATTGGAAGAAGTTGGTCAAATAGTTGAAATAATGTAAGACACTATTAGGCAAGCTAATGAAGAGAGGGACAGAGTTGAGAAGAATTTTGATGGAATGATAGACATGATGTCTTGATTATTGTCCAAGTTGGATCAACAAGCAGCCCATAATGTCATTCAGCCCCAAAATAATCCAACTGGTGAAAGCAGTGGAGTTAATGGAAATAATAGTAATGGCAGTCCTAAGGTGAATAGAAGAGATAGAATTGTGGGTCAACATGTTGCAATTCCTAGTGGGTCATCCTCTAGACCTCTTTTCCCCACTTTCACGCCAAGGGAAGAGCCACAACCGGTTGAAGTTGCACCAACTTTTGCTGATGATGCACGTCAGGCTTACATGGAGTATGCTTCCTTACCTCTTGATTTGAGAGATGCTTGGAAATTTGATGAATACATGAATCAAAGGATTCAAAGAAATGGTGGAAGGAATGAGCAACGTCCTCCTATGGTGCCTATAAATGATTTTTACCAAGCCTTGGGAAAGATAACTTTGGAGCATTTTGATGGTAGTAATAAGTGTACAACCAAATCGTGGGTGTAGAAATTGGATAACTAGCTTTCTCTCAGACCAATGCTAGAAGAAGATGCAATTAAATTTGCACATTGCATTTGGATGGGATAGCTCACAAATGGTGGACTCATGGATTGGTCACTCTTGGCCATAACCTCATCCGCACCTATGATGAGTTTACCAACAAGCTAATTGAAAGATTTGATACCAAGGATCCTGAGTTGAGATTCAAAGAATTGGCACAGTTGAAGCAATAAGGATCTTTAGAAAATTATGTGGCTGATTTTCAGAGGTTATCAGTAATGGTGCCAAACATTACTGAGAGAAGACTTGTGGTTCTCTTTTTTGAAGGATTAATGGAGCCTTTGAAGGGATGGGTCAAAGCCTTTGATCCACCAACTTTAGATGAAGCCATCAAGAAAGCGAGGAGCATGGAGTTGGCAGCCTCACGGCCCAAGTTTCATTCAAAACCTTTCAGCCATAAGAAGGATAAAAAACATTCTTCAAATCTACCAAAGAAGTTTCCACCAAAAATGTCAGAAGAGCTCAAAGAACAACTTAGAAAAGATGGAGTTTCCTACACTTGCCATGAACCTTGGGTTAAGGGTCACTGTTGCTATGGAAGAGGCAAAGCAAACCGAATGGAGGGCTATTCTAATTATGGATCAAAATCTGATTCGCCTGATCAACAATACGAATCAGCAAGTAGTGAAGGTGAAGAAGCTCCAAAAGAGAAGCTCGATGAGGTTGGAGATGGTAGTGCTTTAGCACAACTATCAAGTTTTCAAAAAAACGAGTCCTTTCGAGTTTGTGGAGTGGTTGGATCTCAAATAATAGTTGCTCTAATTGATACTGGAGCAACTCACAACTTCATTGACGAAGGATTGGTGTCAAAGAGAGGATTGAAGACTGAAGAATTTGAAGATTTCAAAGTAATGGTTGTTGGTGTGATTAATATTTAATTACAATTGCATAACTTTACTTAGGTATTATTTATTTCCTAGGTTTATTTATTCTCATCATTATATTTTGAGCTATCTTGTTGCTCAAGATAAGATTAGGGTTATGCATCTTTGCTTTTATAAAGGAAATCATTATTTTGTAATTATTAATTCCTGAATAATAATATGTTGCACAGTTTTTCTCTTTTGTGGAAGGATATTCTGGTTTACAAATTAGATCTTGGTTTCTAACATGGTATCAGAGCCTTGATTTGCAGCCCCTTCTCAGATTTTTGAGAAAATCATTGCAGGGTTCATTCAAGATTCCTTGAGGGTTTTCATACCTCAAGTTTGTCTCTCTATTTGGATGCTCTTGCATGGTCACTTTCAACACACATTGGAGGAAATCTGAGCTCATTTTTTAGTTCAAGGCTGTCGAAAAAGTCAAGATTGACTTTTGTTTCACCTAAATCCGACATTCTATGCCAGAGTTATGAGGGTTTGAAGATTTGCCAGATCTGGGAGTTGCGAAGCTTCTGGTGCATTTTCAGGCAGATCGGACCTCACCACCAGATCCAGAGTGTCTGAGAGATGAAAATTGACATATAACTCGCCTATATTCAGCATCAACTGTTCGTGAGGAAAAAAAAAATTGTTCGTACGGCCCGTACAACTGTTTGCACGCAGATAAAAAAAAATTACACAATGTGGTAAATTTTTTTAAATTTTTTTGGCTTTCATATTTCTGTCAAATTTTTTAAAAAAAATTATTGAAAAGTTTTTGGCTTTTTAAAACCCAAACCAAAACTTCTTTAGTCGGCGTCGGTAAGGTAATCAGAGGGTACCCGCGCATGGCAAAGTCCGCGGGCCCCGGCCTCTTCACATAGCTTCCGCCGACGGCTTCCTTTGTCCTACCATTGTACTCCCACCGGACTCTTTCCTCTCCCCGCGACCGACGGTTTCTCTGCACTCCACTTCTAAGTATAACTCATCCCACCGCTGCAAGTTTTTCCAAAGAACTCCCTCGGCAACTGTATGCATCCTCGTGGGAATATTCCTCCGAAAATCCGCCATAGATTCCTAGAACCGAATATTCCGATAGTCTTCAAAGATATACCGACATTGCCAAAAAATTTTGCAGGTGGGGGTTACATTTTGCTCCCCACGGGCCGATGGTCATTAATTTTTTTCAAGATAGAACTCACCGACGCCAAGATGATCGCCACTGCCATACTCTCTTTGCCCTCCTAGCCCTCGATTTTTCCTAAAGGAGCAGCTTTTTCTTTGGTCATAACTTCAAGCATACTCTGTGATGAAATCAAGAACGAGATATCAGTTTTAAAGTCGGTTCCAGCACTTTCCAAAGCTAGCAGTTTATCTTATAGTATTTTCTCTGTTTAGCTACTTCATTTTTCTGCCTTGAAGTCAGATGTTTATCTTTGACTTTCGAGCTCATAACTTTTGCCATGATTCCAATTTTCGCCTCTTTGGCGGCGCTGGAAAGGCATTGAGGAGCCTCTATCTTGTCAGTCCATGATTTTTTCTATATCCGTCCCAAGTTTCTATTGTTATTCCAGATTTTTATGCATGGGTGTTTTGGAGATTACTTGGATGTTTTGGTAGTTGGAAAAGTGAAACTTGAATATTTGTACTTCATTTCAGTACTACATCATGTTATTTTCTGTTTATGCATGCTTTAGCATTCTCTCCTTTTACAATCATTGGGTTATTGTAATAAATGAACTGAGATAAAGTTCCATCAGGGGGTTTCTTGCATACATCTTTCGTATTGGTGACAACTTGCTTGAGTTTGTCTGGTTTCCTATTGTCTCCTTTTTAGCTTCTTTCTTGCTTAGCTGGACACATCTTTGGCTTGCTTCGGTTCACACTTCACATTGGGATTTTATGGTTCTTGATCCGCATTGGTTCAGATCTTTCTCATTTGAGGGCCATGTTTTTATGGTTAATGTTCCAGAATCTTGATGGTACTCATCCTATGGGCAGTTTTAGTTTTAGTTTGGCATTGGCTTCGAGAGACACAGCTTCCAAATTTGTCATCGTTATGGGTCCTTTCATCCTTTCATCTACTGTTGTTTACAGATTCCAGGGTTGATCCACTATGTGAATTTTCATTGTTCCTTGGCATCAGGTCTGTTGTTGCATTTGTGATTCCAATATGGTATTTTGCAAACAGAAGTATCTTTCCTGCTTGCCGATTTGGGGTTCCAAGGTTTCTTCATCACTGCTCTCCAGTTAGTTTCCTTTGCAGCCTAATCCTCATTGAGGGGGTTTTTCCTAATCGGTTTTCTCAGATTTGTACATGGGTACTCATCAGCCTCATTGCCGGGACCCATCTCACATCTTTGCATAATAATTTGCTTCTCCCTAAGTTGCACTTATGGGGGGTGTTGGTGTAATTAATATTTAATTACACTTGCATAACTTTACTTAGGTATTATTTATTTCCTAGGTTTATTTATTCTCATCATTATCTTTTGAGCTATCTTGTTGCTCAAGATAAGATTAGGGTTATGCATCTTTTCTTTTATAAAGAAAATCATTATCTTATAATTATCAATTCTTGAATAATAATATGTTGCACATCTTTTTGCAACCTCTCTGCTTTTTCGGTTTTCTCTTATGTGGAAGGATATTCTGGTTTGCAAATCAGATCTTGGTTTCTAACAATGGCAGTTGATGGTTTCACCATGTCATGTACAAAGAAGATTCCTAACCTTTCTATTTAGTTAGGAAATTATGAAGTTAAAGATGATTTCTATGTTGTTGGTATTGGTGATATCAATGTCGTGTTGGGAATACAGTGGCTGCGATCTCTTGGAGAGATCACATTGAATTTACAAACAATGGAGCTGAAATTTCAAGCTGATGGAAAGAGGGTTGTTTTGAGAGGGATGTCAAATGGGGGCCCTCAAATTGTGTCCTTGAAGAGAATGGAAAGGCTGATCTGTCAGGATCAAGTTGAATGGGCAGCAAAATGTATGGTCCTACCAGTTGATCTAGTGGAAGAGAAAAGGCAATATCATCCTGATATTCAAGCCTTACTTTCAAAGAAGAGAAAAGTCTTTGGAAGCCTATCTCCTGGGAGACCTCCTGAAAGAGGTTGTGAGCATGTTATTGAGTTAGAAGAAGGAGCAAAGCCAGTTATCACCACACCTTACCGTTATCCCAAGAAGCAAAAAGATGAAATTGAGAAAGCCATCAAAGAGCTTTTGGAGATGGGTTTTATTTGGCCAAGCAAAAGCCCTTTTGCTTCAACAGTGGTGTTGGTAAAAAAGAAAGATGGAACAATGCGTATGTGTGTTGACTACCGTGCATTAAATCAGAAGACCATCAAGAATATATATCCTATTCCTAGGATTGATGAGCTTATTGATGAGCTCCATGGGGCTATGTTTTTCTCGAAGATTGATCTTTGTTTAGGCTATCATCAAATCAGAATGAGGGAGGCAGATATAGAGAATATAGCCTTTAGATGTCATTTTGGGCATTTTGAATTTCTTGTCATGCCTTTCGGTTTGACAAATGCTACAGCAACATTTCAATCTTGTATGAACAAGATATTTAGACAACAGTTGAGGAAGTTCATGCTCATCTTCTTCGATGATATCCTTATTTTCAGTAAGTCATGGGAAGAGTACCTCAAGCACTTAGAAGAAGTGCTTAGCATCTTGGAGGCAGAATGCTTGTTTGCCAAAGAATCAAAATGTGAGTTCGGGATGACAGGGCTATTGTACCTTGGCCACATCATTAGTGCTGAGGGAGTCAAAGTTGATCCTGAGAAGATAATGACCATTCTTGATTGGCCTCCTCCAAAGAATATTTCTCACTTGAGAGGATTTTTGGGTTTGTGCGGATTCTACAGAAAATTTGTCAAGGGATATTCTCACATGCCAGCCCCCCTTACAGATCTTACAAAGAAAGGAGATTTTCTATGGACAGATAAGGCACAAGGAGTCTTCGACAAGTTCAAGCACATAATGAGCTCATGTCTAGTGTTGGCCCTACCAGATTTCACAAAGCCCTTTGAATTGCAATGTGATGCTTCAGGAGAGGGAGTTGGAGTTGTTCTCATGCAAGACAAGCACCCCATTGTCTTTGAGAGCAGAAAGTTGAGAGGATCAAAAATATTTTACTCAATATATGGCAAAGAAATGCTTGCTATTATGCACACATTATCTAAGTTTCGTCAATATTTGGTGGGAAATAAATTTGTTGTTAAGATTGATCACAACAGTCTTAAACACTTTATGCACCAAAAAGATTTGAATGAAAGGCAACAGAAGTGGGTAAGTAAGCTCTAGGAATATGACTTTGACATTGAATATGTCAAAGGGAAAAATAACATAGTTGCTGATGCTCTTTCAAGAAGACCCCATTTGCAGTCACTTTGTGAGTTATCAGCAGATTCGAAGGAGTTAATTGATGTTGATTATGCTAAAAATCAGTTTGCAACCAACTTGCTTAAAGAACGTTTGGTTGATGAAAGGTATAAGTTAGTTGATGGGTTAATTCTTTATAAAGGTAGGATCTTTTTAGTGCATGAATCTAAGCTTAAAAAGAAGATTCTACAGCCTTTTCATGATGTTCCCTTTGCTGGTCATCAAGGCATATTCAAGACTTACAAGCAGATTAGAGAAGGGTTTGCTTGGAAAGGGATGAAGGACGAGATCATGAATTACATAAGAGAGTGTTCTATTTGCCAAAAGAATAAGAATGAACATTCTTTTCTAGCTGGTTTGTTGCCGCCCTTGCTAATCCCAAATCAAAAATGGGAGAGCATTGCAATGGATTTTATCATCGGGTTTCCTAAGGTGCAAGGACATGATTGCATTTATGTTGTGATAGATAGATTAACAAAATTTGCTCATTTTTATGCTATCACAACTTCATTTACAACAACTCAAGTGGCTGAGTTGTTTTTTAAAGAAGTATTCTGATTGTATGGGTTACCTAAAACCATTGTCAATGATAGGGACAGTAAGTTCCTAAGTTCTTTTTGGCAAGAGATCTTCAGGTTAAGTGGAACAATGCTTACTCCAAGCACTAGTTATCATCCACAAATAGATGGGAAATCCGAGATTGTCAACAAGTGGCTAGAAGGCTACCTTAGAAATTATGTTTCGGGGTAGCAAAGAGCTCGGATTAAGTGGCTTCATTTGGGAGAGTACTGTTACAACTCTTCCTATCATATGTCAATTAAGATGTCTCCTTTTATGGCTCTTTATGGTTATGATGCTCCTAACTTTGTAAATTTGGTGTTTGGTGATAGTAGAGCTCCACAGGCAAAGGATATGCTTCAGCAGAACCAAGACATCTTGAAATCTCTTAAGGAAAATCTGCAACAAGCTCAAAATCAATAGAAGTTATACGCTGATCAACAGCATGTTGAGAGATCTTTTGAAGTAGGAGACATGGTCTACTTGAGACTTCAGCCCTATCGACAATCTACCTTTAAGAAGAGTGGTGCAAAAAAGTTAAAGCCACATTATTATGGTCCCTTCAAAGTCACCAAAAGGATTGGTGAAGTTGCATATGAGTTGGAGCTTCTAGCTGAAAGTAGGGTGCATAACGTCTTTCATGTGTCATGCCTCAAGAAGGCACTTGGACACAATGTGGTGGCTACTTCAGAATTACCTCCATTGGATGAGGAAGGTCAATTGGTGTTGATTCCAGAAGAAATTCTTGACACTAGAGAGAGCTCATTGAGGAGAAGAACAATCAAGGAGTATTTGGTTAGATGGAGGAACTTGCCTATTGAAGATGCCACGTGGGAAGGAGAACATATTTTGCAGCATCCATCTTTATGGTTGCTTGAGGACAAGCAATCACAAGGAGGACGGATTGTAATGTCCCCTTCTCATCAGTGATCAGTTTAGACGCTCATCAGCCTATTTTGGAGGCCCGTAGGCTCGTTGAGGTAAAATTAGGGTTTCCATGTTCAGAGGTTCTATGGCATTTCAGGGAGTTTACTATTTATAGTAAATTCTATTTTTGGCAGTATGCAGTTTTCAGTCTTCAGGTCTTCATTTTCAATTGGAGCAATTAAATGAGTTCAAGTTTTGGCTTCTGAAAACTTTATATTGGTGAATTTCGTAAATAAAGGCATTAATGTTATAATTTGCAGTTGACCCCTTGGCCTAGGGAAATAACTTTATGTTGTTTTTAAAAGGTGGACTTGAAGGGGGACGCCTTCATAAGAATTAAATATTAATAAAGTCTTTAATGCCTTGAGGAAAAAGTGGATGCCATTTTAATGAGGAGTTAATATTTATAAAAGTTTAATGTTGCTTGAAGTGGGATGCCATCTTGAGTAATTAAAAGATATTTGGAAATTTGAAGAGTCATTTGTGTCTTTTGGCGTGCCTTGGAAGGAATTCGAAGAGACATGTCCTTTTCTATAAAAGAGAAGCTTGGCTCCAACATTTGGTATCCATGAACTTTGCTAATGTTATGCTGTCGGAATGACAATTGAATTATTGCTTCGAGGAAAGCTTACCTCCAAGCCTCTTGTCCAATTTCATGTTTGAAAGATAACACCTAGTTGGCCTTTTTGTTGCTTCTCAAATCAAACTAGCAGATTGAGCTCAACAGTTGAAGATTTTGATGATATTTTCCAGTTTTGAAGTTGTTGATGCTGCCACAGTTGAAAGTCGATTTTGCATACAACTTTGTGAGTGATTTTTGTTTCATTCTGGGTATTTTAGAATCTTATTTCTTTGCCTTGGGCGACCCCTTCCACCAATTTGTAGATTTTATTTTAGAGTATTTGATTTTTCCTTTCCAGATCGCCCTTCTCAAGGGTCGTACCATTTTGAAGGCATCAAAAATTGTGCCAAAGAATTAATGAATGATTTTGAGGCTGTTACATCTTTTGATCATGGGCGCCTATCCTCTAGAGGTACATTGCATTTCGTTTCATGTCAATCAGAGGTATTTTGGTGAAGTTATGAGCATCTAATTGATTCACAGTTGCTAGTTCTTATTTCATGTTTTATGATTATTATTATCAGACTTTAGAAGTTCTGATTTTTTACTCATGTCCAACTTTTAGAGAGATAATTATTTGTATGGGATCATCCAGTACTCATGTGCTTTGAAGCTATTGTAATTTACATGTAATTTGCAACCCTCTTTCTTTATTGTAAGATTGAAAACAATAGTATTGTTTCAGTCCTTTATTGTTGCAATTCTTTCTCATTTCTCACATTAAGTACCCTTGGATGGTTTACCACCAATGTGGATAATTGAATTTGTATCTCTCTTTGTACCCACTCTCAAGTGGTGAATCCCCACTCTTAAGTGGATGCCCACCACAACGGAAGAATTAGTTAGTTTCAATTTCAATTAATTACTCTGTCATATGTTAGCACCTCACCCTCACTGGGATGTTGAGTGCACATTCTTGACGTTGAGTTTGATTTC
>VDFB02146622.1:96025-174126 GCA_007258455.2 Sequoia sempervirens | reverse complement strand
CCTTTTTAAAATGTTGTTTTTTGAAAAAAACTAGTTTTCGTGGGAGATGGAAAAAGAAGTGCAATCTGATTCCAAAATTTTTGAAAAAAATATTTTTAGAATCTGTAGACAAAATGTGACGAGACTCTAGTTTGCATCATCTTCAAATTCCTCACGGTTTAGCTGCTACAGGTGCCTGAATGTGAAGATTTAGTTAAAAATAATAATTTCAATGTCCAGTTTGGCCAAAAATTGTAAACCACTATTGTGGGTTAATAACATTTTTTTTCCACAGTCCATGATAGATGTGAACAAGATTTTTGGAATAACCGTGTGCAATTTTTTACATCAACATTTCAGATCAAGCTCCTAATCACTTCTCTCTCTATTTGCTTATCATCCTGATGATGGATCATGGAGCTTGATCCGAAACGTTGATGCAAAAAATTGCATAGTTATTCCAAAAATCTTGTTCACACTATTGTGGGATCACCCAGAGCAAGGTAAAGTGTTGGAATTGTGGAAAACCTGGACATGTGAAGAAGGATTGTAAGAACAAGAAAAAGAGTTTTGATTCTTCTATAGAGGAATCCTTGGATGACGATAATCATGCATTGATCATTTCATGTAAAAATGTTAGTGATGACTCTTTTCTTAATGTTTCAGACTGATCTTCATGAAGAGGATGGTAGTCATGATGCCATGTGTAGCTTGTACCATGGTTCAGTGGGAGTTGTTGGCAGTGACGTGGATGCATCATTGGTATGGTTATCTTCATGTGATTGGGGATATGTTTTCCTAGTTTAGAGTGGTTGCTATTATGTTATGGTTTACTCTTGTTGCATTTAGAGTTTGGCATGGTACTTGTTCTCTTGAGACTAGGATGTTTATGTATGTTATGATGCATGTGATCTCCTTGGGGGAGATGGTTAGATCATGGATGTCATGTTTATGTTTCAAATTCATGATTGGAGCTTTGACATTGATCGTAGTAGTTCTCTTATGTATTGGGTACATTAATCATTTGTTTGATTACTTCATGATAGTGCTATGTTGCATTTGGAGTTTGGCATGGATTGGTTGATTACAGGTCCTCATGGATACTTGGAGAAACAGGTGAGGCTTGAGTTCTCTTATGGTTAGAGACGTGTTGAGATGGTTACTCTTGATGAGATTTCAGCAGGAAGTCCGAGGAGCCTACACCTTGGTTGGACGTGAGTTAAACACACTTGGCGGTTACACATGCCTCTAAAGAGGTAGTTTGGTTACAAAGACTTGGGAAAGGTATTGGTTTTTTATTGCAAGAAAATTAAACTTGAATGTGATAGTCAAAGTGCTATTTTTTTAGCCAAAAATCCTATGTATCATGCTCGTACTAAGCATGTTGATGTTCAGTATCACTTTGTGCAAGAAATGGTTGAGAGTGGGAAGGTATTGATTGAGAAAGTTGACACTTTGATCAATGTTGCAAATTATCTTATGAAACCAGTTCCTATAGATAAGTTCTCTTGGTGTAGGAAGGCCATTGGCCTTGAGTCCTATACTTGATTTATAATAATGATTCCTTGTTTAAAATAATTGCAATGTATAATGTCAAGTGGGAGAATGTTGGGAATAGGATGCCATTTAATTGTAATCCTAAACATTATTTCATGTATCTCCTAAGTCCCTGGAAAGTGTTCCCCAAAACTAGGATTAGAAAGATTAAATTCGAATGAAATGACCATGTAAATTGACATTTATAATTAATTCTAAATGATAGGAACATGTGGGAATGCCCAAGAAGAGCTCGTACGAAATAGGAACACATGGGGCACCCACATGGAAGGTGGAACCCACCTTGAGTTCAATTAACTATTTGGAGAAAGATAACACTTCAGTAATGCATGTAAAGATTCTAGAAGTTAGGAATTGATATTTACATGCATGGATTTTAGTTTAGTTTAGTTATGGTTCAGTTATCTTCAGTTGCATGTAGTTAGATTCAATTGAATGCTAGTTGAATTTAGTTGACTTGGAATGCATGACTAATGACTTGAGTTGCATGATAGATAACAAGTGATACATTCAGTTAAGCGGGGATGATCAATCATGCATATTGTTTGCATGAATTGATGATAGATATGTTTCAGTTAACAAAGATTGACTTGGACCCACCTTGGGTGCCCAAGTTGGCATCTTGGAGTTAACACCTTTTGCATGAGAAGATATTTACAAGGCTGAGTTAATTGGGGCCCATTCTTGGGGGCCAACTTTGAGGAGAAGCTTGGAAGATATTTTCTTAACCAATGATTAGTTTGGAGTTCAGTTTGGGGTGCCTAAATTGAGGAGATATTGGATTTAACTTCTTGCTACACATTGAAACTCTACTTGCAAAGAATAGGCGTAGGTTTTTGAGTGCAAGCTTTGTGATTTGTAATTGACAACTCTATGGAGTTTTCAAGGCTCATTATTGTCTATAAATTGCAGCAAGTTGAAGAGAGTTTTATCAGATTTTATTGTGAGTTGTGAAGAAGAATTGTTGAAGGAAAAAGAAGCATCTCAAGCAAGGATTGATAAAGAATTATTGTAATCTTGTTCTAAGGTTAAATAATACAAGCACTATTGATTCTGGTGGATTTTTTTCCCAAAAAGGTTTCTCCACATATATGTTGTGTCATTTCTATCTTCTTGTCTCATTCTTCTACGATCTTTTGTCTACTACAATTGGTAAAATGAATTAAAATAGATAATCATCCACAAAGAATTTATAAAAAAGAACACTTAATTAGATCTACAATCTCATAGTTTTACAAAGTATTAAGCTACATAATTACCTTCGTTTTCATCAATCATCACAAGAGATAATAATACTCACAAGAAGATTTAGCATGATATTTATTGATTTGTAATTGACAGATTGATTGCAACTTTTAGCAAGATTCCTACATCAAATATATTTTTCCTTATCTTCTTCCAAAAATTCCCAAACCTTTACAAAGTATTTGACAACTACTTAAATACCCAACTTGGTGATAAAAACTACATACACAAAAGAAAGACAACCTGGATCCTAAATTGGTCCTTGGGGCCAAATTTTATAAGTTAAATTTATTTTCAAATTCGTAGACCCCAAATTAACTTACGTATTTTTATTATTTTGGCACAAGAAAAGAATTAAACACACTCAATATCATAGTGGTTCACTACATCAATAAAAGAATAGAGAATAGAGAGGGAGAAAAATAAAGTGAGCACCCATCCTATCATTATCCAACTACTATACTCGATTGCTCCTTTGCCACTATTGTTCTAGGAACTACTCTATGAAATTCTACAATGTTAATAATAAAGAAGCACATCCAGAGGTAGAAATAATTAGTATTGGGTAGACCATAGAATATTCACAAAAGAGTGATGGAATCCTTGGCACGCTCCTTGAATTCACTCTTATGAAGAAACTTTGTTATCTTGGTTTTTTATTCTCTTTTACAACAAAAAAAAATCATTAATAAAATTAGATACAATTTTATTTTTGGTTCATAATATTTTATTACCTCCTTCATATTGAAATTATCATATTGGGAATATGCGGGTAGTCTAAACACTCTTTCAATAATTTATGAATTGATGTGCAATATATTTTGGCTTGCTAGGCTAAACACTTTTCTCTACTTCTAGTCATATCTATCTAGGCACATACCAAAACAACTCAAGAAATTGAAGAGAATTTGGGAATGTTGTAGCTTAGTCTAGCCCCAATTTTTTGTGTATTGGATCATGAAATTTTTGTCTCCTTTTTCATTCACTTGTTTTAGGAACTCTTAGAAATATACATGTTGTAGGTTAGTATCTCCAATCTAATCCCAAGGTGAGAACATATTGGAAGGAGGTTGATAACCCTTGTATTCATACTTTATTTCTATTTATGGTGGTTGTCCTCTATACATGTGAACTGCTAAGCACACACAAAACCATTAAGTGATATCAATAATAACTAATTTTATCCATACCAAAAAACATGAGAAAACCATTTGTAAAATTATAAAGAATATGTACAAGTTTTGTGATGAAAGAAATTGATTTAAAATGAATCAAATATAGAGATAATTCTTAATAATACCATTAAAGTCATAATAAATTTCCTAAAATTGACAAAATGCAAGGATTTAATTTAAAACATTAGGGAGTTAGGCCTTGAAATCTTGGCATGATTTATGTCTCAAGTATTAGAGATCTTAGAAGTTTGATTCTTGACAACATACCTTGGAACACCTAGCTAAGCAAGCAAGTCTACTCTAATGTTGACTAGAGGTAATCAAACTAGATCAAACCCAAACTCTTAATCTCAAGAGGGTAAAATAGTAAGAACATCAAAGATCAAGGGGCCTCATTACCTATACTTGAAGTAACGAAACAAGAGCACCCCACACCCTTGAATTGGAAAGGTGCACAAGGAAAAATAGCGAGTCTTGGATTAGAGATACCACTTAAAAGGTATTGCTAAGAAGGATATCCTAAACTAGTGATCTTAATAGATAATATAATTTAGAATGGTTAGGGATTGAACTTTAGGGAAACCACTAAATAAGTACATAAATAAGGGTATGCATGGAGCCATGATCTTCACTGATAGTATAGTGTAAAAAATAATTGGGATCAAACTTCAAGGACATCTCTTACCACATACCAAAAGTAAACAAATAAGGACATCTCTTCAAATATAACTCTAAAATATATATGTGGGAAATCAAATATTGTGGATCAAAGATACCACTAACTCATACCAAGAGGTATGCAAACAAGAGGATGGTTGAAATCTCAATTTTAAAAGAGAGAAGAAATTTAAGTATAGAAGTTGGGTTTTAGATATCCCAAAGAACACATCCCTGAAAGTGGTTTGACCAAGAAAACCTTGGAAGTCTAATGCCAGGCATCAAGGCTTGCAATGGCATGATATTAGCAAGCAAAAAATAGAGGCTTGAACTCTAAAAAAGCCCAAAAATGAATCTATTGGAGAAGATAAAATTAAAGTGCACTAGGATACATAAAAATGTAAAAATGAAAGAAACACTTGGAAAAATTAAAAAATTGAAAACAAGAAAAAAATGAAAGGACCTAATGTATGATTAAAAAACTATAATTACAAACAAAACTAATGAAATAAGAAATAAAAAATAAATTGAGAGGTGATAAATAGCTATTAATGAACCACATGAGAATGATACCCTAATTGGTTAATGACATTGAAGATGATGAGCAACAATGTGAGTACAAGAATAAAAACGTACAATAAGAACCTAAACTAGTGAGCACAACCTCAATCACTAGGAATCCATCACCAAAATAAAGGAAAATTATTCACAAGGAAACTAGAAAGATAAAGAGATGACTAGAGATTCACACACCAAAATACTAAAAAAAATTGATAAAAGATAGGGAAAACAAGAATAAAACCCTAAAATTGTGTGCAAGAAAATTTCCATTAGTACAAAGCCAAGGGACCGTAGGTCAAGGTGAGATCACATCCCATGCCAGGAATCATAATTTTAGAGACACTTTTATGGCCATCGGTGACAACTTTAAGAAAACCCCTCTAAAAAAAGATATTAAATCTTGATGAATTTTTCATTTTTTTGGAAAATAAAATTTAATTTCTATTGGTGAATCTTTCCTTATTTTGAAAAATATATTACTTTTATTGGCAATTTTTTTAAAATCACTAGAAATTTATAGAAAATCTTGACGAATCTTGATGAAAAATAGGAAAATTCATTAATTAACATGGTAAATCATTCCATTGAAAAAATTCCTATGAAAAAGTAAGAGCTTGAGGGTGGTAGTGATTGACTAGTTCTAAGTTTAAGTTGTAGTGCTCGTGTCTATAGTTCCTTAATATTTTAAATCAAACATTGAATATCTTAAACCATCCCTAAATTATTTTTCATCACCATTGATTT
Source organism: Sequoia sempervirens (assembly GCA_007258455.2). Taxonomy (NCBI): domain Eukaryota; kingdom Viridiplantae; phylum Streptophyta; class Pinopsida; order Cupressales; family Cupressaceae; genus Sequoia; species Sequoia sempervirens. The sequence goes on along the minus strand of VDFB02146622.1, from coordinate 168,208 downwards.
TATTTATACTCTAATGGTTTGGGTTCAATTTCAAGACCCATGGGCATTGGAGCTCTATAGGTACATTTTGGGGCATGGAATTTAACCCCAATCATTAGATTATAAATAAAATCAATGGTGGTGATTAAAATTGGTGATATGGCCCTAAAGTAACCAATAATTATATAATATTATTGGTGAATTAATATCATTTTCTACTAGATATAAATTATAAAATTTAGGCAATTTTTAATTTTTAAATTTTAATAAAATAAATATTTTGGTGATTTAACCAAACCAAAATAAAATTTTGTAAAAATGTGGCAATTCAAGTCACCTTAAAGCTTGTACTATTAGCCAAATTTTGAATCCCCAATTTCAACTATTAGACAATTGGTGTATATTAGCCACTAAAAAAATAATTGATGGTCATGCAAAGATGACCAAATTTGAAAGTTTAACGAAGGTGATGGATCAAACCTCCTGACACCTTTGGTTTATAAGAAAAGATTGAGGTTTCAGAGATTTCTTTACATTTATGCCAAGATGACTAAGTTTGAAAGTTTGAGAAGAGGAAAAATACCCAATGCAAAACACAAGGAAAAAGAAAAAATAGAATAAGGCCATGAAACAATAAGGAAACAAGCAAAGATGTAGAGTCCAAAAAGGGCTCCTCATTTTGCTAAGGAAAAATAGGGTGTATGTGTACAAGGGACAATAAATAATGAACAAATAAGAAAAATCTTGAGCATTTTAAGACCAAGAACCCTTCAAGAAAACCCAACATCTCTAGTTTGAATTCACTAAGATAAGTTAAAGAAAACATAAGGCACTTATCAAAGAATGGTGAGATAGACCATAGTATGTGCAAGTAGTTCATTCCCTTAAGAGTGAAGCTCAAATAACAATGAGGTGTAACTCACAATGAGCTACATGAGTATAGTTACATCTTCTACTAATTAAGGGTCCATTAGATTACATCATGTAGTTAAGTAGACAATACAAGAGATAAATTGGGAATGTTTATAGTCCTAATAGAGTTTCCTTTGACTCCACTCAATGCAGAGCTCTATTGTCAACTTGACATTCATAACCCTATTAGAGGTTACTTGAATCGTCCAAATAGTTGAGTTCTTATGATAATTTTTCTCTTTCTCTTATCATTTCTCATCTTTATTTGTTTTTTATTTTATAATTATATTTTACTAAGCTATCTCAAATCATAGGTAATGAAGCTTACCTCTAGGTTGGGAGTCATAGTGGATATCATAGAAGAGTATAATCTTTATATTTTTCACTTGAAGCAGACTCACAACATATTACCCTAACCAACCCATAAATATTTAAAGTATGCATAAGGTGTAAGATCTCAAATGTTCCCTTCTCAAATCGTGTAAGTCTTCAGCCTCTATAAGACTAGTCTTCCTATATTTGAAATAAATGAACATAGAATCAAAGAATCTAAGTTAATGAATGACCCAAACGTCAAAAAATACTAAATATAAATTCCTATTAAAATCACTATTTAGGTCTATTCTCCACATAAAAGGAGGGCCACCCATTAGCAAAAGAACACAGAGAATAACAATGCAAGGGAAACAAACCCCAAGAACAAGAAAAATACTAGAATGGGAATTACATGAAAGAAAGAAGAAAATAAATAAACCCAAAACAAGCAAATGACAGAAGGATACATGAATAGAAAAACAAGCCCAATACACATGAAGGAAGAAAAGATCTACTATGTATATGAGGGGGTCCTTTAGACCTCTAGGAATTGGAATAGTGGTTAAGATACTTCCTATTAATTGGTAATTGGATATGCTCTTCAGTGATTTTTTTAGTGGTGAATATTTGCTAATTGGCTAATAGTTGAAATTTGGGAATAAAAAATTGGCTAATAGTTCAAGCTATAACATTACTTTAATCGCCATATTTTTATAAAATTTTATTTTATTCTTATTTAAATTGGAAAAATATTTATTTTATTAAACTTTTTAACTCAAAAATTTGTCATAGTATTCGATACATGATTGGATCATATCCGCCTAAATTTTCTAACTTTTGTAGAAATATAAAGTAATTCACCAATAGTATATCATAAGTAGTAGTTGCTTTAGGGTCATATTTCCAATACTTAGTTGCCACCATTGATTTAAAATATAATCTAATGACCCTTGTATTCTGTGAGGTAAAATGTACCCGTGAATGTAATACTCATAGGGTCTAAAATCACTTTTGGATTCTTGATCTTAATGGAGATCAATGATCCAAAAGAAATTTTGGGCCCCATGAGCATTACAAATCATAGGTACATTTTACCTCGTAGAATACAATGACATCTATTAGATTATATTTTAAATCAACGATGGTAACTAAATATTATAGAGTCTACCCCTTAAAGTCATTGATCATTTCCACCCTTGGGCCGATACTTTTCCATAAGAATTAATTTTTTAAATGGAAGGATTCACCATCATAATTAATGCATTTTCCTATTATTTTTCAAGATTTGTGAATATTTTCTACAAAATTTTAGAGATGTAAAAAATCGCCATTAAAATTAATATTTTTTCAAAAGAGAAGGAAAGATTCACCAATAGAAATTATTTTTTTTTTCTAAAAAATGAAAGATTCACTATGATTTTATATATATATTTTGAGGCTCGGGTTTCTTAAAGTTATCACTGGTTGTTTTTGTGTTCATTGTAAGTGGTTTGGTGATTGATGAAAAAACCAAGTAGATACCATTTTGAGAAGGCATGAAGGGGTAGAAATATCAAGGAGAAGGAAGCTATTTTAATGAAGAAAGAGAAGTAGAGGAAGCATAGAGTCTCTAGAGAGTAGATGATTGTTGATTTCATAGTGTATGTGAATAAAGAGATTAAAAATTTGGATCTAAGACATTAGGTGATGAGAATTTGAGAGTTAAACAAAGACATAGATGGGGATTCCTACGTAAGAATTCATTTGGGAATGAAGAACTTATTATTAGACCTAGGGCACACATGGGGCTAGAGGAATGTTCTCAATGCTTCCCAAAAAATTACCTATGCCTCATTGCTCTCAAATGTTGTTAGGTCATATTTGATAATAAAATTAAAAATATGGTTCATCAATCAAAGGTTTACTACATCGGTCTTCTTGACCATTTACATGCAACCAAGAAACAATAACAATGTTTTTGATTAAGGTTAAAACAGGTTTTGAAGGGACCCGAAACCCTTTACAAACAAATTTTGAATGGATTTGGAACCCTCAAATAGAAAGTTGTCCCAAAAAAAGGACCATGAAAGCACAAACAACCAAGGGTAAAAGACACCCACAACCAAAACCAAAGTTGCAAGAAAAACATCCTATAGCCAGCCAAAAACTAGCCCCCAACTAAGAACCATCAAGGTTTACATTTATAACTACTCTTGTGGGAGCGGAGAGTCATGTCAAAAGAAGGCCTAGAGAACTTAGCTTTCTTTCCCATAATAGTGATCCAACCCTCTTCCACTTGCGTTGCCTTATCATGCCAATCCAACACACCATTATCCTAAAAAAGAATGCTTGCAGTCAATGTCGCAGAGATTTCCTCAGTATTCCTCCCTATAGGCATGACTTTATCAGAAAATCAACCTGAGTAGATAACTGAAACGCTATCACCAAAACTGGCAGCCTGAGGCCCATTCTCTCTCTCTTTAGGGGTTTCAACATGATAATCTTGCATCACATCAATAACCCCGCCATTTGTGATATCCGGAGAGGGAACCTCTAAACCTTGTGAATCCAATGCAACCACCTTCAAAAAACTCCTATATTGCTTAGATTTATTTACTACCGTATAATGCTATTGAGAAGCACCTTTCCACCATGTAGCCTTCATTGCTTTTTTCTCATATCCACATTGTGCAACCACATGACCTGTTTTAAAACATCTTCTACATCGGAAGGGAATCCCTTCATAGTCCAAGGATTGAACCTAAGAACCCTGAGAAGAATTTAGTAAAATCTCAACAGGCAACCCTTTTGAAACATCCATTTCAACCAATATGCGGGCAAAGGTGGAGTGAAAAATATCAGAGGAACAAACAATAACAATGTTTACAAAGGGTGATGGAAGAGATTACAAAGGAGGTGAACATGAAGCTACCTATGAATGTTATTATGGCCTTCTTAGATTGCTATGATGATTAATACTCTAGTGATGTTGAGGTGGTGTCTCTGCTTGATAATGATTCTTCATATACAAAATGTAAATGGGTTATGGTAGGGTGAATGGGGCTTATGTAATTGCTAGAGCCTCCATTTCTATTTTTTATATGGCTAGACTATTATGTTTTTTGGCAAAAGGCTAATAGCCTATATATTATATCAATAATAATAGTAAGTAGTTACAAAAGTGCTCAAGAGGGCGTAATTACAAGAGTGCCCAAGAGGAACTAATTACAAAAGTTCCCAGAGGGCCTAAGTAATTACAAATTGCTCGATCTCTAAAAGTACGGTCTGAGAAGCTCGTCATGGCATTAGACTTGTCGGGAGTCAAAAGTCTCAATTCCTTGTTGGTGGTTGGGGTTCACGCGTCCTCCTTATCGGCTACCATCTTCATGTAGAGCACCAACTTCATCATCAACCTGTGAGACCTTCTTACTGCTTCCCTTTTTCGGGGGTCGGGGATTGGGGATCCCTCATACCCTTTACACCGCTTAATCCTTTTGTCAGTTATTAGGGACCGGGGATCCCTTGTTCTTATACCACACCAACAAGCATACCTTCAAACTGCGAAGAGAAAAACATACATTAGGTCATCGAGTGTCGACTTTCGCACATCCTTCATACCACTTAGCACACCTTTCGGTAAGGTGCAACCGTCCCTCCTGACTTGTGAACACCGATGCCTTTTCGGGGGTTGGGATTCTTGAATACTTCATACACTTACACCCACTATCACAGACTAAGTAAAGGTTACTATGAACCTATGAAGTCTGATTGTTGACAACATCCAAACCTTCAAGGCCTTTTTCAAACACATTCGGTAAGCAATACGACAAACCTTCTGATGGCTAGACTATTGTTGTAATTTTTTTTAAGGTTTATTTTTGAAAAGGTTGGGTGGTATACAATAGTGGGGTTATATTTAATTTGGGGTTTTTAATAGCCTTTATTTAGTTTATGTTATTTTGTAACATATTATATTTAGCTGATATGGTTGATATCTCATCAATTATTTTATTGGTTTAGTTTTTTATAGAATATGACTATGGACCTAGTTTTTGTGATGACACTAACATATTAGGGTTGAACCCTTTTTTATTACTTTGACTCCTAGACCGTACCAAGTTTGTTGAAAAAATGTCATAGTGGAATGTAAAAAAAGTGTCTCACTAATGAAATCATCCATAAACATCATTTCCTTTAATTTATTGAGGTGGGTAAAAAATCCATAAAATGATCTTAAATAATATAATTTAGATAATTTAGTTAGAATCAGAGCAAGATATTTATAATATTAGATATATGACTATGGATCAATCAATAACATAGTTACTAAATTATCCATGTTATTCCATTGATACCATGGTTGCATTATGTTCCTATTTTTAGTTTACATAAGATGATAAGCACAAAACCATCTTAACTAGTATGAAACATTGAGATGAAGTCAATCGTGGAAGCTCAATGATTAATGCACTTAAAAAAAATTGGCCTATAGACAATAATATATTACTTTAAAAAATTGAGTTTAGTTGTATCAAAATTATTATCTTATACATTCAAATGCTCGGGCATGTGCATTTTTAACAAAAAAAAAGAAAATTTAAAATATTTCTTGGGATATATTTATTTATTTTTAAATTAACTTTTCACCTATAGTAGGACAATATTATTCTTTGACCCTTAAGTCTTCTACATGATCACAAAACCTTCTTCAAGAAAACATTGGAAGTGAAGATCAAATCATAGAAACTCAAACTCATGAAGGGTCCATCAAAGATAGGGCCAAGAGGCCTAAATTTTGTACTATTATGATGAAAACACAAAATTTATATTTATGTTGATCATTGTGTGATATTGATATTATGTGAAATCTACAATGAGGCAAACAATGTCTATGAAAAGATAGCTAGCAATTATCCATCTCTATGCAAGAATATATATGATATTTGTACCTTTGAAAATAACAATTAATGTGATGCCTTATTTTTTAATGGTACATAAGCATGTTATCTTCCTTATTCCTCTCTTTTTTTAATTCCTTTGAGTTACCTTTCAATACATGTATTCTTTCACATGTTGATCTAAAATATGTTCATAACCAAGAGTGAGACTATGTTAAACAACAATAGAGGAGAGAGCGTAATGATAATGGTCCTTAAAAAAATCTTAAAGACATGAATTTTAGGTCTTCTTAACCTATCAAATTCCCCTTGATATTGAATTATATCATATTCAAGTAACCTTTGTTTTATGATAGTATCTATTTTGGATATTTCATACCAAGAAAGTGATATTGGAGATTCAGAGATAAGAAAACTATAGTAATTTCATATGCTCGATCCATATTGTCAAGGATTACATCCATCACATCAACAAACTTCTCACTATTCTTAGGATTTGAAATAAGTTTCAAGAGATGAAGTGCATGTTTTATAGTTGTTCCAGCTAATTGGGAATTGCAAGCCAAATTATAATAATTTATTAAATATTGGAATTGAGGTCCAATTATCCCTAACTCCATGCTAATTAATTGAAATAATCAGTTAATTGACATAATTGAGTATGTAGTTATAGACGATCAATAAAAGTGAATGCATTTGTGTCCCTCATAAGTATTTTTTCTTCACAAAAATTGACCTAGATGGTATATGGTCATAATGAATCTTTTATTCTAATCACGCTTAAATATTTAGATTTGGCCCCTTCATTTATAATGGTGGTTGAAATCATATTCTCTAATGTGGTTGTTTGTGCCTTTGTTAAAAATTTCAAGTTTATAAACTTTGAGCACTTAAAAATTTAATACAAGGTTGTCCATTAGCTCCTCCCTTTTTTAGCTACTAAATATTTTGGATATCTTCTTTATCATGTATTATAACAAATAATTATTCACAACACTCATATTCTTAATAGGATAGTTTCACAAATTTTTATATGATGGTTGAAACCATCTTCTCTAATGTGGTTGTTTGTATCTCTATTAATTGGTTTGTCTTTTTTTTTTTGGTTAATTCATATTTTTCACACAAGGTTTTCCACTAGCCAATCCTTTTTAGTTATTAAATCTTTTATATATCTTCTTTCTCATGTAGCATCTAGGGGATTGTCCACAACATTTATATTCTTGACGAGATGGTTTCACAACATCTAATGGTTACTTATTAGATGATTCTTTTCTCTCTTCTTCAAAAAGAATCCTATCACCCATGCCCTAGATTGCATATGTATTTTACATAAAGCCTTCATATCTAGTGTACAAGAAAAGAAACCACAACTCTATAAATAGTTGCTCAATCCTACCTTTACCTAGCTTAAACCTCTTGGTTTTTTGCACGTTATGCTTGAGGAAGTTTTCAAATTTCTTTGTATCCATTTTTCACATTGACAACTCCTTAGTTGATCTACCAATGTCTATTATCTAATGATATTTAAAATAAGATTAGTTTTTGGATTAACTAGGCATTATGCTAGGTAGTAACTTTCCAAATTTGTATTATGTTTTTATTGCCACTCGTATGTACTCGTCCTATTTGATCTCATCCATGAAATACCAATAATAATGTTGAGAAATTCCTCATAGATTTTGTGGGGTCTCTTAGGAGAATTGATAACTCCTCAAAGATAAAGAAGACATGAGAATTCACAGAAAAGGTTTGGTCCTCTTTACTAAATAAATTATTAGAGAAAAGGTGCAAATAATGAGAGGTAGAAGGTATTTATTGTAAATGATATTGAGCTACTTGTTTTCCTTATAAAATTAATTATTGGTTTGGGTTGGAATTTCATACCTTGGTGCTCTCTCTCAAGCCTATCAAATTTAAAATTTATTTTGTTAGAAAGAGAAACTAGAAGGTCTCAAAGCTTCTTAAATGCATTCTTGTTTGGGAAGGAGATAAATTCAAGACATACATCTTAGTTAACCATGCTACTCAGAGTGTGGTCCCCTACTTTGACATATCCTGTGACACTCGTCTCATGGGTGTCCCTTAGATGTAGGATCTCAAAATATTTAGGAAGGGGATCAAACACATCTCTATTTTATTTGTGAGATGCTCTTAAAAGTGGATTCCCTAGTCTAATCTTAAAAGTCAAATTCAAGTTGAACAACACATTTTTTTGGTTCTTAGTGAGATTCAATCTCTTGTTCCTAACAACCTCCTACAAAAGATCATAATATAGATTATGGTCATTAGTTGGTAGGACTAAAAATATCCATAGAACCAAAGATCCAATACTTAATCTAGTGTTTCATTTAATCATGACCACCTTTTGGAAAATAACTCTAAAAAAAGGATTTCTTGCCTGCAATTTTTGATTTGTAGTTAGCTCAAGTTTTTGGAGCATGTACTTTGGTTTTGCTCTAGGTTAGCGATATTTGAAGTTGGATCCTCACCCTATTTGAGCCCTTCAATCCTAAGGCTTTTTCTTGGAAGGTCACTCTTCTCGGGGATTTTTAGCGTCTCCCAATTTAGACCACGTAGATTTGGCAAATGTTAGAGTTGATATGTTTATGTCCATGGAAAGAAAACAAAAATGAAGCTATTTTAATAACATTAGTGATGGTAAATTTGGTTAGAAAAATAAAATCTCTATGATTCCAACTTATTGATGTAGATTCAAACTTTGGAATTGCTCAAGACAAAACAAATTGCTATAGAGTTGGAGTCCCTTCGAGAACTTATTGATTTTTGGGCTAATTCCCATTATTAGCAATGTTACCAAAGTAGGGGGAACTTCATACTCTACCTATACCTCCAAGTATGCCAAAAGCTCCAATAGCAATTGCTTAAGGTCTTATAGGAGCTCCACCACTCAACACCCTGCATCTCCTTAGCATGGACTAGATCAACATAACATACCATTACAACCTACTTTTGTCATTATATTAAAGCTAATATATTTGAGGATAATGTTTGATTGGGAGCCACATTGACTCTTGGAAATGAGAGCTCTAGCTCGTGGTTTAGACATTAAGAACCCTTAAGTAGATGTGGTGATCTTGATTCTCCCTCTACCGCGCTTATTATAACTTTAAAACTTATTTTAAATCTTCTTACTACTTATGCTTTCTAATACTTAACCAATAATTTTATATAAATTTTTATTGTATTTACATGTTGATCCAACCTTCAATTTAATACTGAAATTACAACTATTTTTTAAAATCTTAAAAAATTGTTGATCCACTCGAATAAATAAAACAAAAACCATGAGAGTACAATATATAAGCTTAGGTGCTCAGTTATAATGGGCATAGAAGCTTATTTCCCACCTATAAACTTACTTATCGCTACGTAAACCTCAAATGTTAGAGGTGCAGCTTAAAAAATGGACCATTTAAGCGTAAATCGCTAAATCATTGGTGGGGCATTCCGAGAATTGAACTCGGGACCTCTCGCACCCTAAGCGAGAATCATACCACTAGACCAAATGCCCACATATAAGATCCCATGGGCGAGAATCATAGCACTATACCAAATGCGTATGCACATATAAGATTCTCATTAAAATATTTTGAAATAATATCAGAAAAATGTAAAGCAAAGATATCGTTGTCAGAAGTGGGATTTGAACCCACGCCCTCGTTGGAGGACCAGAACTTGAGTCTGACGCCTTAGACCACTCGGCCATCATGACTTGCGATGATTTCGATGCATATATTTAATTTATCACTTTGATATAAACAAGTAATTGAGGTAGAATTTTGTATTCTTTAAACCCAAAGATTAATTTTAAATGCAAGGTTAACATTCATGTGTTTAGGTCAATATTAGGTTTGCTTTTTTGGGGGCGAGGATAAATAATTTCATATTATTTTAACAATATATTAGTATTAAGAGATTATGGGTATCTATTTTATCAACAAATAAAAAATTATTGAACTTATTTAACTTTATTTTTCTTTTTAGATTATTGTAATTTTATATTAAATTGAACATAAAGAAAATAATATTTTTAAATGACTTAAAATTTAATTAAGACATATATAAATCATAAATCATATTTATAAATAATCTTTATTTAAGTTTCTATTTTTTTAAAATTAAATATCTTTTATGTTGTCATTCACCTTCAAAATTTTGAGACATCTTCTAACAATTAATCATCTTTCAAGATTGTTTCTCCATCCCAAATCCTCTACAAGTGGGGTTTTTGCATCTCTTACCTATACTAACATGTCATTTGTGCACTAGAAAAATAAAAAGATAAAAAATTAATAAGAATTAAAAACAATTTATTTTAAAAGGGGGTAACACCAAGATCCCCTAACAATTAATTTTAAATTTGTGCTAAGAGAGAGAAAGGAAAAGAAGGATTTTTTTAAAAAAAATAGGGTTTTAGAAAGTGAAATTTATAAAAATTATTATATTTTTATATTTGTCTTTCTTTTTCATTATTTAAAATTTAGTGAAATTAATGTTTTTTTTTAAATTTAAGTGAACAAATGGTGTCAAACTCATAAATATGATTCTAACAACACATTTAACTAATGGGAAATGTTCAATATATTAAAAGAATGGATTTATCTTGACTTTCTTGTTCAATTTCTCTTGTTTTTTATTTTGTACTTGAAAGGTGTTTCAAATTTAATTTAAAAAATAAATTGCATTTACAATGTTATTTCTTATACTTGAAATGTACTAAAACAATTTTAATTTTTTTTTCATTTGAAATGTGTTGAAAAATAACATTTTTAACTAAAATATTTTCAAATATTTACTTTTTTATGATGTGATTCACTCTTTGTAGGGCCCAAGTAAAAATATTGAGATGTATAAATTTATATCTATATTTCTCACAGTCAATTATTGGAGTAATTTTGGAGGCATAACCCTCTATAAATTTTATTCAAATTAGGATGTTGGTTTTAAAAGATTAGCTAAAAAAGAGATTCTAGAGAGTTTTTGTGGAAAGAGAAAATGTTGGAGTAAATAGGTAATCGCCTAATAATTAATTAGTCATTAATCAATTATTGGGCACCTTTTACTTAATTCACTTAAACTAAACTTATGAGTATTTTTTAATTATTAGATTGGGTTATTTATAGGTCAAATTGTTTCACTACAAAAAAAATTGACATCAATGACAACCAAACTACAACAGAGGTGCCTTAGGATGACATAGAGGCACAAATCCATGCAATAGAGGTGCCTTTCTATGAAACATGATCCTAATTTCACAAACATGGCCCTAAAATGTGCCTCAGGATCCAAAAAAATAAGTTTTTAATCAATTCAACTGATAAAGCTGCAAGATGAGATTATGACACACTGGAAAACACACATATATTACAAAAATATCTTATCTAATAAGCCCAAAAGATCACAAGATGGATGAAAAGTCAAAACTCCTAGAAAGCTTAAAGAAAACCCTAGGTTAGAGAAACCCTAAAAACCCTAATTTTTGCAATCAATGAGTTAAACAACCTACAAAAATAGTGTTATAATAATGAAATCCTAAAAAACAAGGCACCAAAGGTCAACCAAACCTTAGGTTCAAACTCTAAATGATCAATCCAAGTGCACAAAATAAAGGCACAGTTCTAGGTGATGGAGGCACAACTTGTGAAGCAGAGGCACCTCAAGATGAAACATAGGCACAACTCTATAAAACATAGGTTCTTTTCTATGAAACAAAGGTTCATTTTCATAGCTAGTGACCCAAAAAAAAAATATTCATCACAAAAACTCAATAAAAACTTCACCAAAAGGTTAAAACAAGGATGTGGGTTTCATCAAGTGTGCCAAAATGAATATGTGGAAGACAAATTGAAGTAAAATAGCATAAGATAATGAATTAAAATAAAATGTATACCTCAAACAATCTTCATCCTCCTAGATGAGCAAAAATGGAATGCACCCTAGTTTCATTTGATTTCTTCTTATGATAATTATAATATGTGGATTGCTCAATAGACTAGGATAACCTTGGTATGATTGCAAATGAGATAGAAAAATGATAACATAAGGGTATGATAATAGATTTCTTGCTTGATGAAGGATCAAAGCCTCTTTTTATAGAGTATTGAAGAGGCAAAATCAAGGGCCAAGATATATTGATGATGGATGACTAAGATTAAATGAGGATTACATTTAGGATACAAGATGTAGTCATGTGACAAGTGTCACATGAGGGATATGATCTAAGTTTAAGATTGGGATAAGGACATAATCCTTATGTGAATGCCTAGGGTTAAGAGGAGGGATTGAAATGAATGGATAAAATGGAAAGTTAGTTTGACTTTTGGAAGGGTGTCTAGGTTCAATGAATCTAGATTCGGAGTTAGACATAGGGGACACTTGTCACATGATGGTAGTTTTAGATTATGATCCATGGGGACAAGTTTGAGGGCTAGGATTAGACATACAAGGATAAAGCATAAAGTGGAATTAATTAAATAAATAAAATGTTTATTTAATTAATGAGATCGTGAAGGGAAAAATAATTAAATAAATAGTAAATATTTAATTTATTAATTGTTAGGATAAAGTGGGAAAATGATGGGAATAATTAAATAATAACAAATATTTATTTAATTAATGGCTTAAGATAGGTTAAAATTAGGTGTGGTTGGGTAAGGTCATATTTTAGGTGTCTATAGGTTACACCTTCCTCAACTCCATCCACTTTAGCTATTAAGTTTTGGATGAAAACACCAACCTCTCCATGACCATATTCTTCTTCCATGTTTATATCATCAATAGTGTCAATTGACCACATATGTCCCCATTTATTGCATTTCCTTGTTAGTCCACGTGTAGGATATTCATCAACATGAGAGGTTAAATTAGGATCTAGCTCTAACTAATTCTTTCATCATCTTGCAAGGACTTGTGAACTCCCAAAATTTTGGTAAGTCCTTTATTCAAGTGGTTCGAAATCACTTCATCAAGATGTTGTAGAGTGACAATTGTCACCCATCTATGGACACTTTCTTTGTAATTCCTTATATAAAAGGATTGAATCTTTGTAATATAAAGGGGTTAGGAAAGTGAAGGAAAGTATTTGTAATACATTTGAACTATATTTCAAAAAATATCAAGAATACTATTCTTTGTCAATGTTTTCTTGAGAGATTCTCAATTTAGTGTCATATCTTGTATGTTTAATGCTTTTGAGGCAAGGAATTAAGGTTTCTTAAGTTTCTTCACACACATTTTTTTATGAATTATTGTCTTGTGTTGGTTATGTTAGAGTAATAAGTTGTTTTACTTAATTAATTTAATCATATTGGTTAATTAATTAAGTCACTTATCACTTTAGTTACTTAAGCTAAACTTAGGCACTTTAATAAATAAATAATTATTAATTATTAAGTGTGCACACTAGGGTTTCCCTTTTAGGGTTTCTTGATCTCCTTTCATAAGGATTTGATCTCATTATAATTATTGATGAGAGAATATCTGTAGCTTTCTATCTTCTTGAAAGTTTCTCTCTTCTGTAGCTTTTTCTTGTTGAAGTTAATTGCATACATTTGTTTGCAGATGTCTTGCGTGGAAGGTGTTTTGTTTGTTGTTTGATCCCGTGGCTTGTGGTTTTGTGCTTGTTTCACAATTCCAACAGGTTATTACTTAAGGAGTAATATATATTTCACAAGTGATGATGGGAAATGTGAATGTTACAAATAATTATTAAATAGGACCTATGAACCATTGCTTGAACCATATTTGTAGGTTTCACTATTGTAAGACAATGGTCCATGTTTAGAAACCATCAAAGATGCCCTCATCAAGAATGAGTGTTGATAGTTAATAATTGAATTTATAAACCATTAGATAAGCACCAATCACTATTCTAAGAATCCTTGCCAACCCAATTGATTCTAAAATGATAAATCCATCACAAAATAAATTATTTCTATAATCTTATATAACTCACACTGATACATTAAAGGTACGAGGACTAGGTTACTTAATTAGATATGTAATTCAATAAATTATTGCCCATTTTGTGTGATTTTTCTCATCTACTTTACACTAAAATGAATTTATGAAAATTGTGAGTTCAACAAGTCTTAAAGGTGCACTTACCTAGGTTTTGTAGAACTTGAAGTGCATGAGAGAAACCTTGTTTCTCTCATTCACTAGCCAACCACTCAATATTCTTAATCATAGGGATTCACAACCCTGTAGAGAATAATGAAGGTTGGGGAACTAACATAGGGGTTGACCAAGAACATTGATGGTGATCTTGTAGTTGTTAGGGTAGGTAAGAACAAGTCTTGAGGGTTTGTGGGGCATGATAGGCCCTAATGTGAAATCAAGAAAATTTGGTGCATAATAAGAGTTTTGGGTTCGAGAGGGACTTGAGAACATTATTTGAAATGCATAAGATAGTCAAGTGTTGGAGGTTGGGAAGAAATAAGCATTGGGAAGTGAGAAGGGGGAAGGTTAGGGATCAGATCCAAGGCGGTACCATGGACTTGGGATTTGAGGAAGTATGAGAGAGTTGGGATCAAGGGATGGGTTTGAATCAAGACTATGAACTAGGATGGCGACCACTTGCATAGTATGGAGATTAGGTCTCAAAAAAGATTGGGAATTGGTAGAAAGAGAAGGAAGTTATATTGGGTCATAACATAGGGGTTGAAATTGGAATTGGAAGTTGACTAAATGTTGGGAGGATAATCTATGGAGAGTGATGCCCTTGAGGTGGACTTGTCATCAAAACTTGGTGTCAAGGTTTAGGGTCTCTTAGAGGTTTGAGCTTTATGGGGACAAAGGACATTGGGCCAAGAGAGGGGATCTTGGGGTTCTAGGGAATTTTGAAACTTTAAGGCATAAACAATGGGGACTAAATCCTCATGAGGACTTGGAATCATGGGGCTTAGTTCCTTGGTCTCAAATTTGTTCATAGAATTAGGGCTCACAATAAACAAAGGAAAGGCTACAAATGGGTGAGATTTGAGTCTTTTGGGAGAACCTGAAACCCCTAGACCTAGTCATTAGGTTCTAGGTCTGCTTGTAAGCTTACAACTTGAGGGAAAAAAACACAAGGCCTTAACAAACATTAACAACTTAAGATTTTAATGCACATTTGATATCCTCAACATATGGGGAATTCATCAGGGACATCACATGGCAAAATTAAAAAAATCATAAAATAATCAAGAACTTAAGATGGATTTCTCAATTTTATGAAAGGGTTCTAACAACCATATTGATCAAAAAAATTGTTAATATTTTCCTTTGATTAATACTCTAATTCCTTAGGGCGGGGGGCGTAGCTCGATTGGCTAAAGCATCTTGTTGTAGACAAGAGGTCACGAGGTCTAGTCTCCCCCAAACCCGTGGTACTAGAGGGTGTGTCATGCTAGTGCACTACAGTTTATAGGGGGACAAATACTTGACTGATTCCTGCAGTCTAAAAACAAAACTCTATTTCTTTAAATTAATTTTTATTATAATTTCAACACTAATCAATAAAAATATTGATTATATTAAATATTTTATGTAAAGGGTTTCATTCTCCCAAAAAATAGTATAAAATGGAAGTTTCAACACATTAATATTTGTACCCTAATAATATAATTTTCTAAGGTATATTTGAAAACATTTAAATAAGTTGATTTTTTTTAAAATATTGATTACTATAATAAATAATAAGAACGCTTTTGGTTTAAACCGTGTGCTTTTTTGAATCGACGTTTTGAATCACACTTAGTGATCCATCATTAGGAAGAGGATAATAATAAATAGGATTGAAGAATTGACCTTAGAAGAGTTGAGGTGTTGGGGGGGGGGGAGAGGGAAGAGAATGGAAAATGAAGTGAGAGAGAGAAAAGGATGGATTGAAAAGATAACACAAAACTAGGAAAAAGCCAATAAGATAAAAAGAAATAAGTGTATAACTTATATTTACATAAATTATATAAGTAATTTTTTGTTTTTATCTCTTTTAAATAAAATGATTGTAATAAGTAATTTTTTATATTTTTATCTCTTTTAAATAAAAAGTAATTTTTTAAATTTTTTTTATCTCTTTTAAATAAAAGGATTATATTCCATAGTCCATAGTTGTACACTCATTTCTTTTTATCTTATTGGCTTTTTCCTTGTTTAAACCAAAAGAGTTCTTACTATTCTTCATGAACTGTAGAAAGATTATACCTACTACTACAATATAAGATAAAAAATGAAAGAACATTAAATTGCAATTTTAAATTTTATTTTTTAAATCTCTTTTATGAATAAGTCTCATACGACAAAAAATACAATAAAAATAATAATTTACTTTGAAAAAAAAGTGATAAAATAATTCATACAAAACAACAAAGCATAAAAAAAAAACAATTTTTTTAAAAGCTGTTTGACTACATTTTTACCCTAAATTTGATGGTCGTACGGACGTATTTATGATTTTTTCCCCTAAAATACAATCAATATTTACGCACTGTATCGAATGACAGCAGATTTTACGCAGCCATGAATGGATGGCCATCAAGAAAAAGGCAGCCGAACGTCAAGTTTAGGCTCAACATAACCTAAATACATGTTCCTGCCCAGCGTTCTTAACATTGATTTTACTTATTAATGTTGGATATGGCTTTGGTGTTGCAGAACCGTCTGTTTTCTCAGCTTTTGAGCATTTCCAAAGAAGAACAGCACATAAGTATTTGTGAAAAAGGTTGCTTTGGACAATTTTTGAATATAGAAAATTTGGGTGATTCTGAGAAGTATTTTTTTGGAGTTTGTTATGCAACAATATGGGTATGGGTATATGATTTTTTTGTGTGATTTATTCAAATCTTTAGAGTTCGATTCGAATTGTAGATTCTTGTGTTTGTTGCAAGTTGTAAAATAATTTGTATATGCTCAAATTTGTGAATAAAATTTGCTAATTATTGATAAAAGTGTTTTAGGATGATGTTCTTTGACATACAATTTCAAATATATAATTCAAGGATTTTTAGAATTTGGGGCTATTTGAGTTCATGAACATAAGCAAATTGGTGTAAAACAAAAGGGAAGAAATGTGAGATATGTACTTTTCTCTATACTTTGCACCCATTTTAGTATGTTTGCAAATTTAAGTGGCATGCATGCTAAAGTAGAGACAATTAAGGATAATTATAAATAAATAGGGTTTTGTTTTTTTGGATTTGAGAATTTGAACAAGTGTGGGCTCCCTTTGTCCTTGATATGTAATAGGTGTCCATTGGCTTTGTCATATTGTAAAAGTGCATAATTGTTGGAAAAAAAATCAATAGATACAACACCCCTTTGAATTGTGTGTACTATGGAGTGCCCAAAAGTTGAGAATCAAAGATAAAATGATCATGAAAGTTGTTAAAATTTGAGAATGAAAACAAAGCATGATATATAAACGTGATTGACAAATTGAGTAAATAATGCTCAAGAGATGGCATAGAATATTTGTACTTAAGATATACTTACACATGTTGGAAATGTGAACGTAAAACACATCCCCACTTTTGAGAGAAAGCATGGATACCTACAAAAACAAATAATACTATGCACCCAAGTGGCAAGGTCAAGTGGAAGCATAGGAAAAACATGATTTAAACACCATATAATATGTAATGTTTAATAGAAAGTAAGAAAGTGATAAACATTAAAAAGAGGCTATCTAAGGATTTTAGTATGAAAACCAAATTTCCTCATAGGGAAATCCTTCATAATGCCATAATGGTAAAATGTCTTTATGAGCTAAAACAACATTTGAAGATGCCAATTTTGATGTTATCATCAAAGGTCCACTGATATAAAATAATTTTTTCGTGCTTTATAGCTTTTTAACATTGATATAAAATGTGCTAGGTCTATCTTAGAATTTTTAGCTCAAGATGAATATTCTTGTTATCTATAGCATTGAAAGGATACTCCTCATCCCTTTTTCTTTTGATGATCATACTCTTCATGTTGAGGTGCTAAAGGTGTTATTTCATGATTATGAATATCCTTTACTTGTATCATATTTTTTTTGTCAATAAGAGCTTAAATTTTATTGTGATACATCTACATGTAGTATGTCCATCTGTTTGATGATAATAAAGAAATCTTTGAAATGTGTTGGAACATCTTTAGATGTATCAATTGGTTTAAAGGGAGGAAATGTGATGATTTTATTTTGTGAACGTTATTTTAACATTACATTTGGAGGATCCTCCAATCAAACTTGAAATCTCTAAATCCTTTTATTTTTGGTTGAAGGATTTTTACATTATGATCACCATTGTTGTTGACTTTTTTATTTCACACTCATTGCTTGCATTTTAAAATTTGGACTCTAATTATAACTCACAGGAATGAGAAGTGCTAGAGAGCAATAATATAAAAGAATTTTGTAACAAGGTAATCTCACAATGGTATATAATAGCACATAACTTAGAAATGAATGAAATATTGAAAAATAAATTGTCTTTGAATATTGGAAGTAGAATATTGGGAAATAAACCTTGAAGCTCATTGCTTAGTATCTTAAAACGCATTTTAGTAACCATAGTTCAATTTATTAGCACTTAATCACTAGTTGTTTCTTTTTTTCCATGTTTACATCATGCTAATTTGGCAATTGTAACTTTAGGCTTAATATTGTGTTGAAAATGATCAATAAAAGCTTTGACTAAGTCCCAAAAATAATAAATGAAAGTGTGAGGTAAATAATAAAAATAAGCAATTCCATGATCACTCAAGCTTTGTGGAAATAAATTGGCTAGAAATTTGTCCTCATAAAAGTACTCAAAGCATGCTATTTTAAAATAATTTGAATCCATCAATCACCTTTACCATCAAACATTATAAAACTAGGTTATGTAAATTTCATTGATAAAGGATAATCCAATATATCATATGCCAATGGATTATGTAGTATCTCACTTATGAAATCCTTTTTTGGAGGCTTGCATTAATATAATTCTCTACATATTGTAACTTATGATGGTGGCCTATTGGAGGGAAGGTTGGGTGGTATAGAGGAAATAATGGAACTATCAATAGTCAAAAGCAGAGTGTTATACATCAAGTGTATATGCATAGACAAAGGGGCAAAAGAAAAATTGAGCACTTGAGATGACAAAGCTAAGTAGAAATAAATGGGATATATGTAGGAGTGATATAAATATATGATATATAGGTGGTCAAGGGAAGATTATAAATGGGTTGAGGCATAAGTGTGGTAGGGCTAGAACTAGGAACAAGAATGGAAGGAATGTATACGAATGTGGGAGAAAAGGGATTAACGACACAAGGATGGGAGAAGAATGCTCATAGATAACAGAAAATGGATGGGTGCAAAATTAAGCATGGATGGCGATTAGGAGCTAGAAGAAAAAATACAAGTAAGAAAATAATGGTTGGGAAAGGGATGAAAAAATATGACACCATATGATGAGTTTGTGTGTAATGAAGAATTTTCTCTACAATTTTATATGTGTCAATTGTATAGGAGTTGATGAAACTGGCATAGATTGATTAATAATGGTTTGGACACAAGGTCAAATGAGACAAATAAAGATTGATGGATATTGTTACTTCGCTTTTGGTCATCGCCCTTAAAATCTTCGCCCCTACTCAAAATTTTGCTAAGTCTAAGTCTTGTTGGTATTTCTTCATGTTTTACTAACCTTGGTGGGCGCCGCCCAGGTTATCCTAATTCTTTCTTATGCTACTTTCCCTTTTAAACTTACTTATTTTCGTACGTCGATGACATGTTTTTAAGTTTTTATAATTTTTTGAAATACCAAAACTCTTTGTGAAGTCTTGGGTCTTAGAGTTTTACCATTGGCGATTCATGCTTAATGTTCTATAACCCTTTCAAAAGTTTGTTGACAAGGGAAAGTTGAAAGAATTTCAAGCATTAGCAAGATTTTTGATAAGTTTGAAAACCATTGGCAGTCCCCGCTAGGGTTTCATGAACTCCTTATTTCGTTGACTCAAAGGGCACTATTCTAAAAAGGGGAAAAGGTGGTAAAAGTGTAGGTTTCCCTAACTTCGGTGGATTCTAGGGAAATTTTCATAACTACCTTGATGAGTGCTAATAATGCAAAACTAATGGTTAGTTAAAAAGTGTGAAACCACAGAGTGCTCATATGCATAGGGAAATCAATACAAGCAAATACCATTACCGGATACAAAATGTAATTGAAGCATATAAATTCTCAGAAAGAAAAGAACACCAAAATACCAATTTTTTTATATTATATTATATAATTGGTGTTTACAAATTTTGGTATTCGTATTACAAAATTGGTGGTTTTTCAGAATAACATTTTTCTAGTACATAAAACAAATACTAACACACAAAATCCCTCCACCACCTCCTAGAGATGCTCAATTTGGGCTGGTGATAGCAGATTCTCATGAGGTTGCAGGAATTAGGCAAACAATACCATATCATTTCGTACTAGCCCCACACGAAGGAGAGTTACTGCTTCTTTGGTAGCCTCGTGTTGGGTTACAATTGTAATGCAGATAGTGGCTCCCACGAGTCTAGCCCTAGGAAAATGATTGAGCCCTCTGATGGCCATGTTCACTCTGTGTAGGTATTCAGGCCGTACCAAACGTTCTGCTTCCCTCATTCCTCAATAACATTGCCCAAAAGTACGAACCACATTATAAATGAAACACTCCAAGAGTTGGTTATGCACATGAACTTGGTTCAAGAATATCTCTCCTAGGATATCGTGTAATAATTCTTCCTCCACTTCACTCTGAATGATGAAGACCTCCCTCAGCTAATCTGACAATAGCTTGAAGAAAGGGCTACGCTAGACAATTTCTTCAATTGCAACGAATTCATTCATCGAAACACCATTGCTTTGTGCCCTCACCATTTTTAGGTTATTGTTTGGATTGGATAAATATGGCTATTTCTAGTGAATTTATAGAAATTAAGAGAGGCATATCTGAGTTGGATCTCATCGAGACTTGGAAACTAAAAATAAAGTGAGGTGGCATAAGATTAATGTTGATGTGATGAGGATTTATTTAAATTTCCAAGTTGTCTCTTCATCTTGAAATTTTGTGCATGTGAGTATGTGTTGGCATGGATTGGTCATTTAATTCAACACCTAAGAACTGCAACAATTGTAAATCTAATTGCCATGGGGCAATATTTCGAATAAGAAATGTTTGGGCGATAATTGAAGATTGTATTAATGGAAAATATAATTATGATTACCCATGATCATTAATGTGCTTTTATTCATTGGTTTCCAGGGTGGGCGATGAGCTGCCAAGAAACTGCTGCTACAATTGGCAACTGTTTTGATAACCGCTAAGATTGTGAGAAACTGTTTCCCTATATGTGAGATGTGAATGATTTTGAAAAGGTCCATATTTTCTTGAAGTACACTATGTTGTAACAGAGGAAGAAGAACAACTTCTATATTCATTTCTCTAATTTATTCATGTTTGTAATAACTTACAGTCTGTGAGTTATGAGTCTTGAATTATATGATGTTTACCGTACCAACCTGTGTGTCGTGTGCGAGATGTGAGCATGTTCTCTGTGTGGGGCGTCCTCTTCAACATTGTATTCATTTATTGCAACCATAATATATTTTTGACACTCTTTTCTAATGATCATTAACTGTCTAAGTCTTTGTTCTTAATGTTTCGTGGTCTCTTCAATTTTCTTGAATTAATATCATTTTTATGAGTTAGTGTTTGTTTCCTTTCCCGCTTTTTGGTGAAAAGCATACCCATAATAAATCAAATCACACGAGGGAGATGTACCTCTAAAATTTAAAGGAAATTCACAAATGCAATTGTGGCCTTTCCAGAGCTGTTAACAGTGTTGGCCCATAGTGCCTTGGGTAATAGAGTTAGTTTTTAGATTTATAATTAAAGAGATAATCCATTCGCTAATAGATATCACATAATATATTCTTCTTCATTTATTACCATTAGTGTTTTCTCATGTTATTCCATGCGACATGTAAATAAGACAACATGAAAATTAAAAATTTCTAAATATGCATCATAGAAAGACATACAATAGCCATAGAAGAGTCATCATATGTATCTAAAATTTGTACTAATATAAAATGTAGATGGATCCATGAGATTTTGTAAGGAATGACCAATAGAGGATGAAATAATTATACAAGCATGTTCTAGGAAAGGCACTACCAATAATATTAGGTGTGAGAGAGAGAACAATATGACTTGATTAAATAAGCATGTACTTCACTAACCTCCTCTAAATAAACTATTAGGAGAACATGAATATAATGATACATAGTAAGAATAATCATGAGTTATATGAGGGGTAGCATCATTAGGTATAATAACATCATGCAATGTAAGACGATAGTAAAAATGTGCTTCCTTAAGATATGCATTACAAACAAGTGTAGGAGTGTCCATTATGGATTCTAGGAAATGAGCACTAGAGGATGAAAGATATGAAATATCAAACAAACACGTGTTAGGCTACCAAATGAACCCTCATACGTAAGCATATTTCAAACAATGATATTTAGGGAAAATAAGTATCAAATAAAATTTCATATCATTTTAAAATCAAATGTATATGCAATAAATTAATATTTGAGCTAGCATCATATACATGATTGATTAAAAAAATCTATCAAAGTACATAATTTTTAAGGAACTATTAATCCAATCCTAGTAAGGGTTTTGTAACATATATATCACATAAAGCACACAACTAACAAGGGGAGGAAAATACATAAAAAATTAAAGCATCAAATAAACCCAATCATTGCCAACCAAATCACAAGAAATCTCAACATGAGGATATGACATAAAAATTGAAGTTATACTGATGAATTCCATGCAAAAAATATGTTGGCACAAATCAAATTGTATGTATCCATCATATATGAGTGTAAAGAAGGATCCAAAAATGTTTTGTCTAAATTAAGGATGGGTAGACTAAAAAATAGATCTAAAAAATAATTGAAGGATACTTATGGAAAAAACTTAGGTTGTGTTGAAGAGTTGAGTTTGATCAAAATGTAGGTAAGAAAATGCACCCTACAAACATATGTAGAAATAATAAATGAATAAAATTATTAAAATAGAATAAAATCTTAGATAATGACTCATGGAAGATTATATGATAGAAAATAGAAACCTAGAAATTTAGAAAGATAAGACTTAAAGCTAATTTTTATGGTCAACAAATTATTGTTCTTAGTTTTGATCATAAATTTTTAACCATAGCTCATAAATCTCTTAAAATCAGATGAATTAGAAGTAAAACAAATGAAATAGGCTGTCCTTACAATTTTATGAAGAGATACAATTGTATCCACAATATATCATAATTGGTATAATTCCCTTTGATAACACTCCAAATTGTACTATATAGTTCTAGAAGACAACATAAAATCCAAACCTAGGAACCAAGGTCAATTTAGAAATATTGGGTGAGACTCATGACAAAACCACAAGTGATTTTGGCCAATTGCCAAGAGTGGGAAACTAGATTCTACACTTTTGGTTGTGCTTGACCAATGAAGGTATTCCTAGATATATTATTGGACAATTAAAGAGAAATGAAAACATAATGGTCACAAAATTCTATGCATAAGGATACCCCAAATATTATAACTAAGCACCCCCTATATTGGTTTTATTGGCCTTTCAAACCAAATATTCCTAACATATTAATATCAGGTTACTATACAACTAAAGATACAAAAATAAATTAATATTCCTAAATGTAAAGTCATTTATGATTTCTTACTTCAAGTGTAATCCGTGAAGGCCTATAATATACACATTTGAAGATATCTAGCAAGTTCAATCTCTTAACATATATGGAAAATTGGTAAGATATATGTTACAATAATTTATAGAGAACAAAGTATGTTTTCCTGTAAAGCACAATCAATTTTCAAAATCAGGATCAATGCTACTCTATTTGGAGATAGACTCAAGACCTAAAAAATGGGAAAACTTGGTCTTGTAAATTTCAAACTAAAAGATAAATATAAAACAAATAAGAATAAAGAACCATAATTACACATATTATCCTATTGGTCTAGCTATAATTTCACTTAAATGTAATATTAATAACCAAGAAATTCACATGAAAAAACATTCTAATTCGACCATCGATAAATGAGCGAAGAATCCCATACACTACTAATATTTTTTTCATATTTCTTGCAATAGAAGACTAATAAATATAGTAATAGACTAGAAAATATTCCCTCACAGATAAATATTTATTAGTCTCTACTAAAATACGAAGACAATACTATATGGAGAGGATAACTACTTACAAAAACCTTCTCCAATCTTACATACAATAAACTAAATAGGACTTGAACTATAATAATTGACATGTTCAAGTACACCCTACTCAGAATTGGCCAAAATATATTATCTCCTAAGAGAAACCTTGTATTTATAAACAATATTTTTTCCCAGACCTTCTACACAATTGACACTTGTTCTAATTAGGACCATTGCACATCTAGACCTTAAATCCACAATGGAACATATAAAACACACACTCAATATTCATATACTATAGGACACTAATATACAAAATAGGTGAAAATATTCTTTACATTTACATCCATCATTCTTATTGAAACCTAACTCTATCAATATTTGATGTAAATTGAACATCTACAAGATAGTTGATATTCCAAAGAGTTAGTTGCCTTCCTAGTTTTCATAAACAATAGGGTCAACACTAGTAAGAAATTATTTCTCCTAGCTATCATCTCCTCGATTAGAAAATCAACATTCAAATCCTATTTGATTCTACAAAGATTCATCATATCATGTAATAAATAAGGGCATAAATAATATAAATTAAAAACTAGAAAGAAATGATGCATAAAGAGGACATGCTAGGACCATAGTGATGGAAAAGGCTATTTATGAATATTGTGGTCAATGATCAAGGATAATAATGAGTGACATTAAGTGATGTAGGATATATTCCCCCTTAAGTTTACTAGAGAAAGAAGAATTATGAGAGCCAATTAATTTAAGGATAATGATTAAGAGGAATTGGGACAAAGAGGAAAGGATAAAATGTCAATGATTTTTGTGAGAGGAAAAGAAGAAAGGTGATGAAGCAAGGGGAACATCTAGGTCATTCACCCAAGAGATGACATTAGATATAAAAAAGATACAAGGTATGCATGCTCCCAAGTGACTAATAATTAAACGCTGATCTAGGTCATACCCACATAAGTGGTAGTAATAGATGAAACACGAGGAAAAAATATAACATGCCCCGTAGTGGAAAAGGATGAAGAGGGAAGGAAGGAGAACATCAAAGTGTTTTATGATAGAAATAGAATCCATAAGATAAATATGATGCATAATAAGAAAGAATGGATATAAATGGGATGCTAAGGTAGGATTAAAGGATAGAAGAATAGAGGAGAAGCTTAGAGAATTTCAAGATAAATTTCCACAAGAATAGAGATGAAATTAACCTAGGGATGAAAGAAGAAAATATTGAATACATAAAGATAGAAAGGTGAAAATGAGTATTTATAGGAAAGTAGAATAATTAAGAAGTGAGGAAACGTGATTGGGACCACACCAAACTATGTGGATGAAGTCAGTCCTAATAGAATTATATAATAATAACTAAGTATAGATCATTATTTTCCTTCAATTGGAGTGAGATAGAATATAATTAGAAAAGAAAAAAGGTGAAATCAAGAGCAATGAAAAATAGAGAAAGTGGAAGCGATAAAACATTGTCTAGAAAATAAGTCAAGATGTAAGGAGATATATGATCTAAGAAATAAACGAGTGACAATGATCCAAGAGAAATAAGTGGGAAAAGTGAGTCATCAAAATTGAAAAGAAAAGAAGAGAGAATTAGAAAAATAAAGGAACCTATCAAGTGCATTAAAAAATGCCAATTAGATCAATGGGCTCTAGAGAATGATCCTAAGCTTATATGCACCAATATAAGAAATAAATTTTCTTAATTCCATCTTTTTTATATATCTTATAGTGTCAAGTGGAATTAGGAAAAAGTGGTATAGTGGGATAGCGTGATAAAAAGGAAGAGGAAAAAGTGGATGAAGTGTAAGAGTGTGAGTATCTTGCCTTGAATTATTCAAATGAATTTTCTATTATGGCCTAAGTACCTTGAGAGGTTTAAGGAAATAGTAAAGTGTATGAGGATCAATAAATAGAAAAGCATAGTTTTTTCTAAAGTAGAATTTCCATATTAGCCCATTAATACTAGAAGAAAGGGGAAAAATGCATCCTAGCTCAAGGGCTAATTCTAGGATGAATAATCAAGTGGAATGGGGACTAGAAAGTGAAAGAAGAGAAGGGGAGACATGTTGAGTTTAGTAAGAGATTTTGTTCTTTGACTTTATAGAATCTTTGAGCTATTTTGATATAACTTTGAAGTACATCTCTTAGGATTTGCATGCTTTTTATTTTGATTTTACTTTTGCTTTTTATTTACTTTTTCTTTTGTTGATGCTTCTTGATGTCAGCCCATGATCTAATACCATGCAACTACTAAGATGCAAGGGCACATCATTGAAGAATAGACCGAGTAGTTATGGAAATTTATGTTATTAGAATTTCACCCTCATGGATTTGGTTGGAGTTGTCACCTAAAAGTATAGGCATCTACATGTCTAATAGACCACTCAATATATAGATGCAAAAGAAAGGGGAAAAGTTGATCCACTCAAGAGGTTCTAAGAGTCACTACTAAGTGATCACCCACTCAATAAAGACCAATAAATTGGAAAGTGTTATGGTTTACATCCCTATAGATCAAAATTTCATAGAAAATGTGTACTAAGGGTCACATAATAGTGACTCACACTACTTTGTTTAACATTGCTTGCTATAAGATGGCTTGATCTACTGTAGATATCTCCTCCACTTTTCTTATGAACTAAGCCTATTATATATAGTCGTGTTACACACACTTGTTAGTTTGAAAATTATAAAAACCTAAAAAATATAAAAACATAAAAAGTAAAAAGTTGAAAACATAAAAAATGTCAAAAAAAAATATCAAGAAAAACCTAAGTTTAAACAACCAAATGAGTCAAAGTAACATAAAATATAAGTTATGAAATTTCACCCAAGAAAAAGGGATGACTACACAAGTCACCTAGGCAACCTTATGCCTAAATTTGACAATTATTTCAACATAAAATAGGAAAAACATTAAACTAGGGTAGAGTGGGAATTTCCTTGTTTTCATTGCACCTATAGGTCCACTTGATAATGGGCCATAACCATAGTCACAATCCCCTTGTTGCAAGGTTCACATTGACTATAACCTTGCTTAATTTTATCGCTATCAATGTAGTGCTTAATTTTCTCCCTTAATGCGATCATAAATTAAGCCTAAAAATGGACCAATTTTACATAGATGGGCTAGTTTTTCACCTATTTGGTAGTTCGATCACATAAATCAAAATGGAAGAGGTATACTTCACTTATCTCTATTATGATAAAAGTCCTTCCTAACAAGTCCAAGGTGATCAAAAAAATGGTAAAAAAAAAGGAGATTGGGAATCAATGATCAACAGGCAAATAATCAACTTGCTAACAAGACAAGTAAATAAAAAACAAAATACATGCAAGCATGCCACACACTCTACATCTAAAGTAAGGAATACCTTGACATCCTTTTCTCTCCCAATATTAGATTCATGTGTCTCGGTGTCATAAAGGATTGGGTATGGTCCATTTTATATAAGCACGGAATTGTTCAACCAAAGAAAGAAACCTTCAACCCATAAAAATTTTAGGAGCAAGCTACTATCTTGCAACAAATCTAAGAAGAAAAAATCAAGAGACAAGCAAGAGAACCAACCCTCCTTCAAGAATTGATTGAGATAGACAATCATCATCTTAACACTTTTCTTGCCAATGCTTAATAGGGCTAGACTTAATTTGCACAAACAACACATTTGGACACATAAGAATTGTCATAAAAACACCTCTTCAAAGGTTTGCTAAACAACATCCACACATTCCAACCATAATATTATGCATTTGCACTATCGTTTATCATAGAACACTCCTTCCTCATGAAGTGAGCAATCAGATTAGCACAACACCCACCATGTGCACAAATATTAGTGATAGTCACAAGGCACTCGTTCCTCATGAAGAGGGTAGTCCTTTGAACACTTCCTCACTCTTTTTTCTTTTGTTACATGAGCAAGGGTGGTCTAACCTCAAGCAAGTTGCAAGAGTTCAATGCATGTGCTATCCTAGGTCTAACTCATATGTTGTCATGGTGAGAAAACTTGGAGCAACACATCTCCATATGTTTCTAGATCATTGGAGTTACACCTTGTGTATGGTTGTTCCTAGGGACTTGTCCACTCTAGCCTCCAATAGGGGTCACTTTGCCTTTTGAACAACAATATGGATGCAATCATGTGCTTTTGAACCCTCTTCAAGAACTACAAATTAGTCTACTCGTAATTGGTTTCAACCCTCTTGCCTTTCTTTGGCCTCCTCTTAGCCTCATGACCAAGGGGCTCTTAATTGGTTGGATTTTGGTAAATTTCCTTGCCTTACTTTGACCATCTTGCCTATTCTTGACAATTAGCAGCCTATTAAGGAAGAAAATTAAGAAAAGGTATGATCACTAGTTGGGAGCTTGTACCTAATGACTTGGGCTTCACCTCACTAATGTATGAGAAAAAAAGATGATTGTGACCCCTCTCCACCCCTTGGTGATATATTCATTACCACTTATCGACTTTGTATTATTTTTGTTTTAATGATCAAGCTAGACCTTGTTTGAACTTTAAAATGTGACTTCTTCCATCCATATTTTTTAACGTATGCATAATATACCATTTTATATAATTACACTGAAGGCGTGTCCTTATTTGAGTTCCACAGACTCATTTTTCCTGTCGATGGTGGAAAAACAATGAGAGCTCTTGCAAGGTTGTTGAATAGTTGGGAACTGTTGATCATTTCTCTGCCACTTTTTCGGCTATTTTTCACTATTTTTTACTACTTTCCTACCACTATTGGTTTCAACTCCTTCGAACTCTTCCTTGCTGATATTGACGTTTCACTCCTTCAATTTGGCGATGTTCCCTATTTGAACAACGCATGACTGTTTTTCAAAATCAATGTACAAATCAGTGCAGAAGAGATGCAGGAGGATCAAAATGATCTTCGTCGTTTGTCATTATCAATTTTTTTTATCAATTTTTTTTCGCTGTTTTATACTTTGAACTCACCGCAAGCATTTCTTAATGTTTACGAACAAATGAGAAGATGAGTACAACACAACAATATAATTGCTTAGTGTAGTACATACACAATATTTCAATCAAAGTTTACTATCATACTTAAATTTTTAAATGGGTATTTAAGTCACATTATATTCATACTCTACTTCTTAACGGTAATATAATATTTAGTTTTTTCTTTAATAAAAAATAGATGGTATTTAGTTTTTTAGAGTATTAATATTTTATAGTTAAAAAATATAATGTACAAATAATTAATTATATATTTAAATTTTTTGAAATATTATTTTTAATTTTTAAGATTTTAATAATTATTTATTTTATATAAATAATTAATTTATATATAATAACAATATTATTTACTTTTAAAAATATATAAATAAATCATAATATTTTTAATAAAACTATTAAATATATATATATATTATTATAATTAATATTTTTATTTATTATATTTTTATATAATACAAAATATAATTAATATTATATATATTTTATATAATACAATTACATTTATTATTATATATAATAGTATATATTGGTTATATTATTATTATATATTATATTCTTCAATAAAAATTACTTAATATAAATATGAAATTATTATAATTAATAATTAATATATTTTTATATAAATCAAATTAAATTAAAATAAAAAAACACTGATAGTTTAATTGATCTTTGGAGAGATTAGGAAAAGAAAGAGATGGAGGAGGATATAATTTTATATAGAGAAAGGTATATATACTAACAAAGATTAGGAAAAGAAAGAGATGGAGGAGGATATAATTTTATATAGAGAAAGGTATATATACTAACACTTGCACCTAAAGGAAGTTCAAGGATTATGTCGATAGAAAACTATATGTATGTTATATGTTAGAAGTATGTGTTTCAAATTCTAGTTGCAGGGACTAGATTAAACAATTAATAAAGTGCTAAATTATGGAATGTAATAAATTTAGACAAATCTAGATTTTGAAGGCATCTAATCCAAACTTATAAAGTTGAAGAGAAATTTATAACTAGACATAATAAAGTAAAATATTTAAGTCTAAGATTAGTGTGGTGAATATATATATAATAAAATAAAATAAAATTAATAATAATAATATATAAACAAAATCATTTTCTAAATGACCTATCAATTGATCTCATATTCTACACAAATGTATGAAAAAAAATAAACCAATTTTTCCACTCATTGACCTTCCACACCTCTTCCGCATACCCATTGCACACCAAGGTGCCATTGCTAGTTAATATAAATCCCTTAGTTCGTGTATATATATAGAAGGTATTAATTTTTTATTTATTAAAAAAAAATGTTAAACAGCAGCAATTTTAAATATATATGATGTCAAAAACATTATCTCCCCACTCAAGAGGTGGATTGATAGAGTCACATGAAGGCCGGAGATTCCGAAAGGAAAACCAGACAAAAAGGACGTTCATGTCTAAATAACGTTGCTTTCTTGGGGGCCGCGATGGCGGTTAGACATCATCGTGTCTGCCAACACGTCAAATCCGTACGCCGTAATTGGATTTTCCCTGATAACATATTTCTTGATTTTGCGACCTACCTGATATATAGGGTATGATTGAGGACAGACAACTATAGCCATGATTATGATAAAATATATCATTGCAGGCACCATCATTTTTTCTTCACACCTGGTTAATTTTACCTCCATTCTGCACCCATAGAATGCAAGTGCACGTCAATCATAGAGACTGTGGCTGATTTTTAAATTCAGGACTGAGATTGTGCACAATCCACCTGTCATTATATTCATGTATGTAGGAATGTGACGGTTATTGCAGGTCCACTGAACCTTCTCGAAACCACAAATATGAACCGGAGCCAAGCCATAGAGGTTTGCTCCCTCGATAGAGGCGTGATTGCCCAGTGCTCGCTCCTTTTCTCACTGTCAATGTCTGTTCCTGTGCCTCTTCAGGATTTTAAGTGCTTTTATTTTCTGGTTTATCTTTATAGGCTTTTCATCTGAGTTTGCCATGGAGGATGAAGAAACAGGGGAGCTGTTCATACCATGCAGGGTATGCAGTGAGAAGTGCTTTAAAACTCATGGAAAATTCCATGACAAACAGTGCTTTAATGGGTGCGCCTCTTTCTTCAAAGTTATGCTCGGAGATTTTGCAGAAAAACTGGTAATTTTTATACTTAAGACAATCTTTTTCATGTTTTAATTTCGTGTACTTTTACAAATTGTGTAATGTTTATACTGCAGCGCGTTCCTCCTGCATTTGTTTCACATTTTATAAATGAGAGAGACGAACATGTGGTGTTGCAAGGCCCAAGTGGGCAGCAGTGGGAAGTAGAATTAGTGGGTACAAACAACAAACTGGAATTTCGACATGGTTGGGAAAGATTTGTCAATTATCATGGCCTGCAGTTGGGAGATTTTGTTGTGTTCAAGTACATATCTAAGTCGTACTTTAAGGTTCAGATATTTGGAAGATCTGGGTGTGTGAAAAATATCAGTGCTCTTCATCTTGAGAAAACAAACATTGGTTTAGATAAGAGACGCCCATCCACCAAAATGTGCAGTTTAAATCAACTAGTGAGCAATAACTTGTTCATTGATTTGGTTTTTGATGAGAAAAACAATGAGGAGGCTGAAGCAGTGGCTGAAAATCAAAGGAGAAAAAGGAAATCCTTTTTCATTGGTAAGCAAAGTTTTGTCCAGAAATATACAGCTTATTACATTTTTAAGTTCCATAACTTATATTAACTTTCAAAGTAGGCTTTGGAGTCCTATCCTTGTTAGGAGAATTGGTAAACAAGAACGTTAATTTTGCTGCAGGCCACTCCTCCAAGAACCCTGGACATTGTTTCTACTCTCAGAAGCACATGACCGTGGGGCCTGCTTCTCCTTTCAAAACAGATAGCAATAAAGTTAATTTGCTTGCAGGCCATTCC
Organism: Sequoia sempervirens; assembly: GCA_007258455.2. Taxonomy (NCBI): domain Eukaryota; kingdom Viridiplantae; phylum Streptophyta; class Pinopsida; order Cupressales; family Cupressaceae; genus Sequoia; species Sequoia sempervirens. The sequence continues at coordinate 135,905 of VDFB02146622.1, read as the reverse complement.
TCCAAGAACCCTGGCCATTTTGAGTCTGCTGCTTCTTTCAAATCAGATAAACCTTTTCGTTTAATGGTTATGAAATCATGGAATATAAATAAACCACACATGCTAGTAAGATAAATTATCTGTTTTCTTTCTTTCTTTCTTTCTTTATCAGTATTTTTTCTTTAAATTAATAAGAGGGTCTATCTAAGTAAGGGTTTAACAAGCCAAAAATATGCAATCTACTAAATAGTTTTTGATTACTCATTTTGCTGATGGAAGGATCTTGAACTGTTAAAATATAATGTAGACTTCTAATATAATGGGCATTTGCATTTGTATTTGTGTGAATGTTAATTTATTACATCAATATAGTCCAGTTCTTTATTGGGTTGAAATAACTTAATTTTTGTTACGGTTTGGAATACAGAAGTTCCCAAGAAGTTGCAAAAATTCGCTTCAGCTACCAAGGAAGAAGAATGAAGTAGTTCTTTTGGATGGAAACTATCAGGAATGGAAGGTACGATGCATTATTAAGGACAATAGGCCTACCTTAAGTGGGGGGTGGAAATGTTTTACAGATGATAACAATATAAAGGAAGGAGATGAATGTATCTTTGAGCAGCTGAACAACAATTTGAACACTTTTATGTACAGAGTTCATATCTTCCCTAATGGAAAAAAGGCTTATCTTCAAAAATATTAGAAGGATGGCTGAAAGGCTTGCAGAATTGTTAATGAGATCTGTTGTGGGTTTATTGAGCTGAGAGAAAATCAGGAAGCATTAAAGTCCAATTTTTTTCAAAAAAAAAAAAAAAGAACAGAGATTTGGATGAAAGGCAGGTCAAAGATGATGGATAGAATTGTACTTGAGAAGTCTTCAATAGAAAAACATTATCTAACAACAAAATTCGATTATCTTTTTCATGGTCAAAGTTGTTCACTATAATATTTATGTATGGGAATCATTGCTTTTGGACTTCCTTAATTGTTAAGTTGAATTTATTAATAACTTTTTGTTTTAAATATTAGGTTAAATAAAATGTTAAGACTGTATAAATGTTAGATTGTTTTAGTGGTCATTTAATGGTAAATCAGTTGTCATTTAATGGTAAAAGGGCCTTCAACTATCAAGTGAAAGCCTCTAAAATCTCACTTATCACGGAAAAGTCAGATAAATATTGATTTTTCAATTGGATGGGAACATTCTATTTCCATTGCAATGCTTTTTGTCAATTTGATGACAACTTTCTTTTTTCATTTGCATTGTTTTATGTTTTAAATCTGTATGCAAATATTTCAAAATGAGATAATACTTAATTTCTTTAAGAAAAAAGTCTATATTTTCTAATTTTATGTGATTTCATTATTTAGCATTTATTATTAATTGTTTAATCCAACCACATACAACTAGAATTTGCAGTGCATGACATCTGTACACACCGATAATGTAATCCTTGAACCTCCTTTAGGTACAAGTGCTGGTTAAATTTTTTAATACAAATATTATTTGTGATTGAAAATGTTTTTTTAATAATACATTTTCATCAATTATTTTGACATGAATATTATAGAAATTATTTGGATGAAATATTATATTTTAATTGTCTTTGGTAGAAAGGTGTCAAAGCTAAATTAATTGGATTTTATTTGTGAGATTTATAGAGTTTAGATTGTCATTGTTTTGAAAAATTATAATTATTTATAGTGTTCCATGGAGTTTCCTGACAGGGACGAGTCTCGGGGATGGGGGGACAAGGGGTCTAAGTTTGGGGATGGCAAGGGGACGACAACAGGCGGGCGGTGGCGGGGCGGTGCTGATATACATATGGTACTTGAATAACTAGTTATAAAAAGATGTTTAAGAATAACATTTCAAATTAAACTTTGACAAATTAGTAAAATTGCAAATACTAACATTTTAAATACTTGAATACTATTACTAAACAACTAAAAGTAAATAAAATATTAAAATTTGACAAATGAAATTGTCGAATTCGAGATTTCTATTATATGAATATCGAAAATATGATATGTCACATCATAATATTATACCATAAAGATGATTACAATGAGTAGCATGATACATTGATATCAAAATAAGTACAAAATGCAAAACTGTAGTGAAGGGAGGCCTCTAATCATCCCCAAACTTACTCTTTCACTTACTCTTCTCACTAGTTTTCCTCTTCTTCACCTAGCTGTTGCAAAACATCAAATGGCATATGTGAGCCAAAAAATGAAGAATGCGAGTGTTTTGTTTAGCTTATGACTTTTAGAAGGGTCCCACAAACCTTTAGGGTTTGGCCCAAGGCTCACATTCCAAGAAAATTAAAAGATTTTTTTAAAAATTGCTTTTTTGGATGTCCCACTGCGAGGGATGCCTTGGTGTCTCCGAGACACTTGAGGGACGACTAGAAGTCCCCGAGACATCCAGGAGTCCCCGCCGTTTCCTTGGAGTTTCCCAAGTCTCGGCGGTGGTGGGGGGACGGTGGGGGGACGTTTCTCAGCCGTCCCCAAGTCTCCAAAACGTCCAGGTCGAGGGGATGACTACAATTTGGGGGGGATGCGTCCCGGTGGAACACTGATTATTTATTACTTGATTTTAATGTGATATAAAATATTAGAGAGTATAAAATTTAATAATGTCAATTAATTTATATGTTTAACTTTGATTGATATTATTCATCATTGAAGTTAATACGATACCAAAAAGAAAACTAAATTATTAGAGAGCAACAAGAAGAAAACTAAATTATCAAAATCATATTTTAATTCTTGTGACCCTTCACAAAATGGGGCTTTGGGTTATGCATATGTTAGAAATTAATACATGGTTTAAAGTGCACTATTGCATTTCCTTTGGCCATCCTTTTGGACAACTTGCTTTAAAGGGATTGGGTTATAAGCCTTTCTCACCATGAAGAACCTTATGCATATTCAAGGGACTTGTGATTATATTTTTTTGGAGAGCTTGGGAAGCCATGAGACCTTGGCTTTTTCGAAAGGTTTAGGATTTTGTGATGGGCTTTCCATCAACCAACACAGTATCTAGTGGTCCCCTATTTTGCAAGACCAAGATCACCCATTGGCAAGGTTGCCTTGGGTGCATGTCTTGAGATCTCACAAGGAAGATATTCAAATGTTGCAAGACCTCTTCTCTAGAGCCTCAATGAGTCTCTTGTCATTGAACGAAGTTGAAGCCTAGTTTCACCTTTTTAATCAAGATTGTGAAATTTTTCATACAATCATTAGGGCAATTCCAACTAATATGATTCACAAAATTATCATAAATTCTTCCAAGGCCTAATGAAAAGATTGGAAATGTGGTCCAAACATTGGTTTTTAGAATTATAAATCACATGGATATAGTTGTCTCTCCCCATTTTCCCATGTTTCCTATGTTAAATTGGTGATGGAATTTGCATTTTCCTATCTTAGTTTGACAATGTAGATTTCATACCATTTGGGTGGCTATTTTGGAGCCCAAAATTGGCCCACTTAACTTGGTGTATTATTTTCCAAGGCCTTCTTGTGGGCTCTAGGCTCTCCTATTTGGGAGTTCTTAACCACCATTACCCATTCTGTGGGCAATCATAGTTAAGTCGGTGATGACATTTGCATTTTCTTGTCTCAGTTTAACAACGTAGATTTCGTACCATCTTGTTGGCTATTTTGAAACCCAAATCGGCCCACTTGGTGTATTATTTTTCAAGGCCTTCTTGTGGGCTCTAAGCTCTCCCATTTGGGAGTTCTTAATCCCCATTGCCCATTCCATGGGAAATCATAGTCTCTTAAGAACTTATTTTGGTTATGTCCCAGAGTTTAGAATTTTTGGACATGGATCCATGATTTTTCCAAACCCTTCAGCTAAAGCCTTTTTCATGGCACATGACTCTTTTAGAGGATTGAACTCACATCCCTCACAAATTCAACCAAATCTAACATGCTTTCAGGGTGGATATTTTCTTTAGCATATGGAAAAAATTATATGTTCTTTTCTTTTTTTTCAACTATTTTGTTGATTGACATGTTTCATTTTTTTTAAAGCTATAACATATAATCTCTTATTGTACATTCAAGTGCAATCTAAGAAATTTGCACTTAAGGTAGCCCACTTAGGTGCTCCTTGACCATTGGGGAAATGCCCTTTATGTGGTGGCCAAAGTTCCTTTGTTTCCCTCTTTCTCCAAGGGTCTCTCATCTCCTCATGGGATTTGTCGTACAATGAGTCTTTCTACTTGTGGTACCTAGGAGACTTTCCCCCAAGCTTCTCCCTTAACTACAAGAAGGGAACATGGTCAATAGGGTTGGTTGCGGCTTGCTTGTTGATGCTTTTCCTTCTTGCCACTTGCAGGAAGAAACTTTAGGCAACCTATTGGTGGAGTTTCTAGTTAGTTTGATTCTAAAAAAATCCTTCGACTAGATTTTAACCATTTTTCTAGCCCACACTATTGAAGAAGAAAAATACATGAAAATAGGGGATCCTCTTGTGGGTACTTCAAACCCTCCTAATGTATGGGGAAAGATGGATGTCCAAGATCCTCCTTAGCCCCCTCTACTACTGCTCTAGTTGCTTAGTGGTTTTGCATTTATTTCTATGTTTTATGCTCTGGAGGATTTAACCTTGTTTGGACTCTAGGGGTGTGATTTTATATCAACCCATCCTTTATTTGTGAATATGTGTAATATGATCTTATTATTGATAATCTTGACACTTATTCATAAAAAATACATGGTTTAAATTTTTTTACTTTAATTTAATTTGATCACAAAAATAAGACCTTTGTTTATTTATGTTAGGGATTACAAATTAATACATGGATTAAAAGATATATTTTAAATTTATTTTATGTTTTTATTAAAGGGTAAAGTAAGTTTTGAAGAGACTTGAAAGCCTAATACAACTAGTAAAACATTGGCTAAACATAAGTTGATCTACAAAAAAAAAAAGACATCAAAATTGTTATAATAGGTCAACACACCAAATTATCATGTTCAAGACCATGAAATTTACTCCCAATTCAAGTTTCCTTAGAGATTTGGAAATCAAAGAGGTTATTGCTCCTAGAATGGTTGATCATGCATATCTATTATACACCTTTTCAAAAAAAAATCTTGATTATGGATTTGATCTTTTGGATGGTGATCACACTTCTAGTGTGGACTATGACTTTGCAAATAATTTTTGTTACTTGAAATTGGGTATCTCCCATGTGATCCAATTCTTAAACTTTGTATTCCATCTCTTTTTTATGTTGATTATGATGATGAGACTAATATTGCTACATCCATGGCTCCTAATGATTCAATATAATAGGAAATTTATTGTCTTCTAGATATTGTTAGAAATTTGAAACAAATTGAATAACCCAAGGAACTTTGTAAGAGAAAATCAAAGTTACATAAACTAAAAATCATAAATAATGCAAACCAAGACTCTGAAAGATTATGCAATGTTTGGATGACATAATTGCATTAAGAGCTTCCAAGATTTAAAATAAAAGTTAGGTAGTGAGTTTATATAGAATTTGAGAAATGATTGAGGTGGAAAATTGACCGATAGGAATCAACCACCACTAACCACCAATATTAAATAAAGTGATTGAAAAGTAAATACTTTGCCCTTTAAGGGTGGAGACACCTCATCACTTTATCTTCTAGTTATTAAATAATAAACTCACTTTATTATCCCAAGCAAGCTTAATAAAAGTGTAAGAAACCTATAACTAGGGGATTTAATGAATCAACCCACTAGGAAAGTAAAACCCTACAAGCTCCACTGACTAAAAAATAATTTGGAGATGATATGACACTATTAAGGACATATACATCTTTTCTTTGAAATCAAAACTTTCACTAAATTTTTACTTTATGAAACCTATACCAACTAAACCATTAATAATTTGGAGATGATATGAACTAGTGATTTGCGAGGATTTTTGTGTATATATATATTTATAAAATAGAAATAAATCATGAATTTTTTTTATAGTAAATAACATTTTTAAAAAGTGGTGTTTATGTTATCACACATAATTTTTTTATTGAGGGGAAAATTATAATTTTTAAAATATAGATTTGTAACATCAATATCTAGTGCATGGATATTTTTTTTATAATTTATTGTTGCATTTTTTTTTTTTAAAGACAAAGTAATTTCAATTTAGACATAGGTGCATGTCATCTGCACATAACTTGCTTTGTATGTATTGAAATGGATTTATTTATTTTTAGCTGAAACAAGGACATCAATACCTAGTGCACACATATTTTTTTATAATTTTTTTTCTCTATTTTTCTATTTTCCCATGTGTTTGAAAATATCTTGATGTTTGGTGAAAAACCTAAATTCACAAAAAAAAAAGATAAATATAATAATAAAATTCAAAATTATACTTTCTGGAAAGCTTATAATAAGTGCTACATGCTTTAAAAACATAATTTCTAAATGACTTTATTTGATCCCTTGAAAGGTAACGAAAAAATAGTTTTTTGTTAACATTTTGATAGGTGCAAAAGAGATTCTATTGTGGGTATGATTTAAGACTAGAGGGGTTCTATTCATAGGGGTTTGATTTAAGGGAGTCTTATCTAATCCTCTTCAATTAAAACCCTTCAAATGGAACCCTTCTTATCTAATTGTAACTCTAACCTTTACTAGTTATAAATCTAACCTTAATCCTAATTATAACTCTAACCCTTACTCAAAAACTAACTGTAATTATACCTAATCTTAACCCTAGTCCTAATTTTAACCTTAACCTTAATCTTAATTCTAACCCCATTCCTAATTCTAAACCCCCAATTTAAGCTCAATCCCAATTCTAAACCCCCAAACCTTACTCAAACACTAATCGTAATTCTACCTAATCCTAACCCTAGTATTTATTCTAGCCCTAATCCTTATCTTAATTCTAACTCCAATCCTAATTCCAAACCCCCAATCTAACCTCAATCCTAATTCTAAACCCCAAATCTAACCCCAAACATAAATCTTGATCCTAATCCTAATCTAACTATAAACTTAAGTCCTAATCTTAATTGTAATCCTAATTCTAACCTAGCTCCAATCCAAAATATTAGTCTAATCCTAATCCTAATATAACCATAAACTTAAATCCTAATCTTAATTGTAATCTTAATCCTAACCTTAACCCTAATTCTAACCCTAGGTCCATCCTAGCTCCAATCCTAAATCTTAGTCTAATAACTATGAATGTAAATCCTAATCCTATTTGTAATATTAATCCTAATCATAACCTTAATTTAACCATAAACTTAAATCCTAATCTAGTATTAATCCCAATCCTAATCCTAACCTTAATCTAACTATAAATTTTAATCTTAATTCTAATCCCAACCCTAATCTTCAAACCCTAGCTTCAATCCTAAATCTAACCATAAACTTAAATCCTAATTTTAATTGTAATCCTAATCTTAATGTTAATCCCAATCCTAATTCTAATCCTAACTCCAATCCTAATAACCCTAGCTCCAATCCTAAATCTAGATTATGATTAATGTTATGGCTAATTATGGTTAATATTAGGGTTAGATAAATACCATTACAATTATGGGGTTAGTATTAGGGTTATTAACCACCCTAAATCTAACCCTAGCTCCAATTTTTAACCACCCTAATTCTAACCTTAGCTCCAATCCTAAATCTAAATTAGGGTTAGTGTTATGGTTAATTATGGTTAGTATTAGGGTTAGATTTACCATTACAATTATGGGGTTAGTGTTAGGGTTAAATTTAACATTATGATTATGGGTAAGAATTCAATTGTAATCCTAATCCCAATCCCAACCCTAATTCTAACCCTAGCTCCAATTCTTTATGGTTAGTATTTAGGGTTAGATTTACAATTAGGGTTAGTATTAGGGTTAGATTTACAATCCTTTATGGTTAGTATTAGGGTTGAAATTACAATTAAGATTTCAGTTAAGGTTAAAGATTAAAAATTAAAGTTAAGATAAAGATTAGGGTTATGATTTGGGTTAAGGCTAAAATTAGTGTTTGGGCTATTACCATTAGAATTAAAATTTGAATTATAGTTAAGGTTATGTTTTAGTGTTCAAATTAGGCTTATAGTAGAATTAGAATTAGGATTATATTTATAATTAAAATTTGAATTATGGTTAAGGTTATGATTAGAATTAGTAGAATTAAAATTAGGATTATACAATTTAAATTATGGTTAAGGTTATGATTAGAATTAGCGTGCAAAATTAGCATTATAGTGGAATTTAAAATTTGAATTATGGTTAAAAGGTTATGATTAGAATTAGTGTGAAAAATTAGCATTATAGTAGAATTAGAATTAGGATTATATTTAACAATTTTAATTATGGTTAAAGGTTATGATTAGAATTAGTGTTCAAAATTAGTGTTATAGTAGAATTAGAATTGTTAGGCTAGTATTGATAACAAGAAAAAAAAAACACTTCCAAAAAATTAAATTAAAACAAATAGAGGCAACAATTACAAAATAAGGTAGAGGCAGACAGTTACATCTTTGCCATAACTATCAAAAACAAAAAAATTGAAATGAAATCTAAGGTATAACAAACTACAAACAAAAAATAAAAAAAACTACCCCGATATGATTAACCATGACATCCCCCCCTTAATCTGAAGGGGTTAAACCAAGCATTCCCCAAAATATTTCAAACTTTTCTAGTCCAAGAGCCTTTGTAAGAATATCCATAGCCTAATCTGTAGTAGGAAAATATTTGAGTTGTACAGTGCCATCTTTCAGATGGTGGCAAATCAAATGAAACTTGGTGCTAATGTGTTTGGTTTAATCATGAAAGACTGGGTTTTTGGCCATTTTAATTGTAGATTGATTGTCAACAAAAAGTGGTGTGGAGGAAACTTGGTGTTCTTGTAAATCTACAAGAATCCTTCGAAGCCATAAGATCTCCCGAGTGGCCTTAGATGCTACCATATATTTAGCTTCTGCATAAAACAAAGCTGGGACTAGTTGCTTTTTAGATCTCCAAGAAATAGTAGTAGATTCAAGATGCATTAAGAAACCGGATATAGATTTTCCATCTTCCAAATCACCCGCATAATCAGAATTTGAATATCCAAGCAATGAAAAGTGTGTGGCCTTTGAGTATTTGAGCCCATAGTTTTGAGTACCTTTCAAATATCGAAGAACACATTTGGCTGTTGTATAGGGGAAAAGTAGGGTCTACCAAAATGAATCAACAAGGTGATGGACCACTGATTTTTTTCTAAGACCCTTAACACTCAAATTATGTAAAATATGATGCCAATAACAATCAGAAATTCTACCTAACTATTATAGCAACTATGGGGGAAGTTTTTAGAGCATAAAAAAGGTGTGTACTTGGCCAAAAAGTTGTTGTTTTTGAGCTAAAGAGGCCTCATTTGCCTTCAGTGGCGAATGAGTCCTTTTAGGGTTTCAGAAAAATAATTTCAGGATCTTGTTCCTTGATTTATGTACTCTTAAATTCCCTATTATTAGCTTCTAGAAGTCTGTATGCAATTTTGTAAAGCTCTTTCCATGATCTTGCACTTTGAATGACAACTTTTGCAACTTTGCAATTTTGACAATTTTGCTCCAAACTTGCTCTACTTGATCTTCAACCTATAAATCTGCAATCACACACTCAAGGGTAGTAAACACTTGTTGTTTGTTAGTGAATGAAAGTTTTCCTCAGTCAAACCCCTTGTAGGTAATCAAACCAAGTGATGAAATGAAGCATGAAACATGAAATATATAATTGATGTCACTTTTGATGAAGTCTTGTGAAACAAATCTGCAAACTAACATGCAGTGGTCATGAAGAATGTAGATCTTAGATGTAAAATGATGCTTGTAAATAGATCCTCAATGTAGCATTAGCTTCTTAGCTCAACACACATGAATGCATTAAACCCTTGACATGATGATATGACTTTGAATTGCTGCAATAATCTCTTGAAATCTTCCTTAAAATGCCTTATGAATGCTCTTGTAATGCTCTATAATGCTCTTGTGAAGTATTAGGATGCTCTCTTAAAAATCTTAGGTGAAACTATGTGAATTAACCCCTTATTTATACTAAAGTAGGAGATTAACCCCAAAATTCAAAGAATTAAGGCTGACACCAGATTTGGAAAGAAACATTATTAAATTCCCACCAAAATGAAATTAAAAAAGGGGGGGTCTCATTAAGGGAGGACCCATTCGCCACCTAGAGTGAATGGGTCTTGGCTCAATTTACAAGGACCTAACTTTAGGGGATTGAAAGAGGGATAAAAACCCATTCTGGATCAATTGAAAAAGTGGGTGAATGGGTCTTGGCTCAACTTACTAGGACCAAACTTTTTCGAATGAAATATTTTGTTAATTAAATTATGATTGCTCGGATAGATCTTGGGAGGTGTCCAAAATTAAGGCTTAAATTTGAATTAAAAGGGGGTTAATTACTCCAATTACCCTCAATTAATTAAAACCACCTAGATAAGTGTGAAAGTGCTTTATGACACTTTACAACACTTAAACAAGGTACACATTATGTACATTTTATTAGAAAGGGGCTCATTAGGATTAATTAAGAAAATACATCGTAGAAAAGTGTGAAAGTGTGTTACAAAACTTTACAACACCCTTGCAAAGGATCAATTAAGGCATGTTTTAGTCAAATAAAGGTCCTAGAATAGTGTGAATGTGTACAACACATTACAACACCACTCCAAGACATCATTAGTTCAACTTTAATGTCAATTATCAAACTAAGTAAGGGAAAAGTCTTACTTTTTCCCTTACTACAGTTACTAACCAATGAATTTCTCTAGGTTGTTGCATGAATCTGGATAGAACCCAACAACAAAAGAAATATCTAGATGAGTGGTGGTTGCATAAATAAAACTACCAACAAGTTTCCTATATGGAGTTGCATCAACCAATGCCATAGATTCAATGGATGTGAGTTTCAAATTTTGCTCCATTGGAGTACTAAGAGGTTTGCAAATAGTCATGCAAAACTTAGAGAGAAGTTCACCAATATATTTTCACTCGAAGATGAAAATATACTTGGGGTTTTGAATCACCTCAATGCCAAAACAATAATGAAGATGGCCCAAATGAGTCATTTCAAACCCTTACTTCAATTGATCATTCACAATTTGATTATAATCATCATTATTACCAGTAAGAAATAAATCATCCACATAAACAAGAAGATAGACAACAATGCTATCAACCTTTTTAACAAAAAGTGTTGCAACATCAAATTCAAAATGCTAGAAATTTAACTTCAAGAGATGCTCGGTAAGCTTTTCATACCAGGCTCGAGGGGCTTGCTTCAAACCATACAATGACTCTATGAGATTGCATACCTAGCATTCTTTACCATGGACCACATATCCTTCTAGTTGAATCATATATACTATTTATTTGAGATCTAGTGGAACCCCTCAATTTTTTTTATGTTACAATAGTAATTGTTGCAAAATTTGGTTGTTGGCCTGGTTTGGAATCTATCTTAAGGCTTAGGGTTTCAATTGTCTCATGTTCTAAGGTTTATGTGCATGCCTTAAACCCTTTAAAAACCCTAAGTGTTAATCCCTTTGCAAGAATTCTAATTTTTTTTTATCGGTGTTTCCCTGTTGTCGGTCTCTTAAGTCATGTCTTATGCCATTGAATCTGTTTACTCACTGGTCGCTTGAGCCTAATGTTCTCGGTTGTCACCCATTGAATCATTTTAAATATTGCTTCATATTATGTGGGTCACTTGAGTCTTTTAATATTTTCTAAGTTCCCTTTTTTGGGTTAAATATTTTGGCATTGGTCTAATGTCTAGGTTTTAAAATTATGTCCCCCATCACTCGTCAACCTAGTCGGGTCCCTTTTTTAAGTTACTAACCTTGTGCATGTGTAGATTGAAGCTTTTAATGGTGGCGGTTTGATCATTAGATTTGATCCTGACTGTTCCCCGCACCCTTGTCGGGTTTTAATTTACATTAAAATATTCAGGTGGGCTAGTGGGTGGGTGTTGTGTGTCTCATCTGCTAGAGGGGCCCATTGTCTTTCAAAGGAAATGAACATCAAGCTTCAAGTGATCAACAGTTGAGATGAGATAGATGATTTTAATCCTGACCATCCCCTGCTAGCTCGCGGGGGACCCACCTTCATCTCTTGTCCCTCAATGGGGAAGTGGGGAGGTGCCACTTGGCACGATCTGAATTGTCAACAAAAATATAGTGTAGTGTGAAATATTATGGAAATATTTTGGCATAAGGTTGGGAGGCATTAATACCTGCACTACTAAAAGGATCTTTTAAGAAAGTGGTTTAAAAGTGGACAAGATGTTTTAATCTAGGCCGTTCATCAAGACTAGAGGTCATGCCCTAAGGCAGAAGGCTTGAGATGTAAAGATGATGCAGGTTGAGGGCGCTAGATTTAATCTGGACCACTCCCCGCCTCATCGTTGTTGAAAGATGCACATAGGTTAAACTCAACAAGGAAGCAAGGAGGCTGCCATGTAGCCATTTTCATGGCTCATGAAGATTGTGGGGCCCGTGGGATGACTTGTAGGAAAATCCACACGACATATTCTGGTTGGTTGATGGAAATGGTAGTCTATAGTAAGATTTTTCAAACTTGTTTGACTAGATCTGGTTTGTTCATTGGGCCATCTCACTGCGAGATCGACAACTAAAATTCAAAGTTGAGATTAAGGTCAAGTGAGTCATTTTGGTTCATTTGAGCGAACAGTAATGGCGGATATGATGCAGAACTACCATTTTGGTTTGCATTAAAGCCGCAAAAAACTTGTTTTAAAACACAATTGTAGATTGTTAAAGAACTCAACGCGTCTAAGGAATTCTCGCTGTAAATTTCAAGCTTGTTCGATGACCAAAATTAGGATTTTCAAAGCGATTGTAAACCAATAAGTGAAATTGATACTCTTCTGTGCAATTGTCTTAAAATTTACTAAATTTTGCTTGCTCTATCATTCTATCAGTAGGGTTACTAGTATGATTGCATTTCTTTTAAGGTTTGACATCTAATTCGAATGATTAGCTTGTTTAGTCTTGTTATTTCCTTGCGTCAAACCCATACCCTAGTTGTAAGCTTATAATTTGTTGAGAAGTAAACCCTAGTCTGCACAAACCTTATAACTATGGCACCTAAAGTTAAAGTGTCTACATCCAAGGACCAACCCTCTGGGTCTAAACCTGTAGTTAGACCTCTAGTTCAGGATTTGGCTGAGCAATTGAAACCCTCCACATCTAAGAAACCCAGGGGTCAGGTGTTATTCCAAGGTGCACAAATTGTAGAGGGGCTTATAGATAAGCAATGCACTATTAAAGATGCCTCAGTATCATACAATGGGTGGGTACAATTTAACTATTGGTTTGGAAATCGAAACTATGGCATCCCCATTGGCAACCCTTGAAGATTAGACATGGGGAAGTTGGTAGTACCAAATGTCTATATGAATGTTGACCTAATAAAGGAAATATCAACAAACTATGACCCAATCTCAAGAATTGTGAGGACATATGATGGAATTGAAATGGTAAAAGTCACTAGGGTTGAGATTGTTGAGGTTTTCAATTTGACTAAGTGGAGTGTGGATATGGTAAAGGTTGATACAAAAGAACTCAGGGAAGAATATGAGAAGGTAAGACATACCTTCAAAATATCAATATTACAACATTTATTGGCATCCATTAAGGGTCAAGAGAAAATTATTCTAGGTCAATCAGATAAAGAGCCACTCCCCATCAATTATTTTGTTACATATTTCCAGAGGACTTTTTATTCTTTGTGCCAAATCATAGGGTATGACCCATCTACAGGCATGCCCATGGCTGAGATGTATATGGTTGCACACATCCAACACCCTACATGCAACACACTCTACGACTTTGGGTCATACCTAGCTGAAAAGATTCATGAGGGCCTAGTTGCATTGAAGAAAGGTGAATATGGGGTGAGGTTTTACTGGTATTCCCTGTTCATGCATATGTTTTTGTTCAAAGGAGATACATACTTTGGAAATTATATGACATTGGAAAAAAAGGAGGGAGCTATGGATCTACCTGTCCAATGCTGGACCTCACTCCTTGATTATTGAAATGACAACAAGTCCAGTTTTGTGGTGTTTGAAAATCCTTTTGCTTCCAAGCTGAGGAGAGTTTTAATTTTGAATATGCCAAGAATCCTTATAGATTTGCATGAACTTTTGAGGCCTAAAGATAGGAGGCCCAATTTTAATATTGAGCATAATTGGGGAGGTGTTATTCCCTATCCTAGCTACACAATTATGAGGGTGTATGGTATAAGGGTTGCACCTCACATAATTCCAAAAGATGTGCCACTGAGAGTTGGTTTCTTAGGTGTATGTTATAAGGGTTGCACCTCACATACTTCAAAAATATGTGCCACTGAGAGTTGGTTTCTTAGAGGTAATGTGGCAGTTAGGAGATGTGGAAGATAACCATTTGAAGGATCAGGGTAAAGGAACCTTTTTCCCTACATACACTTGTTTCTCCGATTTTGTCATGAAGAAGGGAGAATGGAGTAAGCTTGCTAATGTACTCAAACCTTTTGGGATGAAAAGGGTGAGAGCAAGAAACCATGATCTTGTGGGATTCATGGCATGGCTAAAAGAAAGAATTAGAAGCTCCAAATTCACCCACAACTTCTATTTTCCAGATGATGTAATAAGAAATATTTTTGACTTCTAGAAACAAGATGATAGAAAGATGAAATGGATTTCATTTGAAAAATTAGAAAGGGAGATGCAATCTAAGGACCCACAATTCTTGGCTTTAGGAAACATAAAGGATGAAATGTAGAGAATTGAGTATGTTTTTCAAAATTTTGAGCAGGTGGTTGGACAATTGAAAGGAGAAAGACTAGTCCAAGACAAGGGGAAGGTTGTTGTAGTAGAGTAGCAAGATGAGGGGGAAGCCCCTGTGATGGAAGAAAGGCCGACATATCAACTCCCCAAGAAAGTAATTTTTTTCAAGAGGAGGAAGGATAGGGTGAAGGAAAAACAAATAGTGACTACCTCTTCTCGACAAGAGGAACCAAGAATCCCTTCACCGACACATAAAATGCCACCCTTGTCTCCTCCTAGGTCAACTGGTCTTGTGATTGTTGACATTGATTCACCACCAGGGTAGTCATCATCACCAAGGCAACCACCTCCTAAGAGACAAAAGGTTAAATCAAGTGGCTTGGTCAATTATGATTAGGACTCTTTAGATGAAATATTGGTTACTAAGGAAGAGATGTAGCAAGGTATGCCTTCTCCCCCTAGGGAGATGGTACCACAACAAATTGGCCTTAGATTAAGCAAGGTGGAACTTTCTGGCATGAATAACAAAGATGATGCCAGGGAAGAGGCTTGTAAGCAGTTCATGGATGATGACTCATTTGTCAAATCCTCTGCATTTTTGGAATTTTCTTGGAGAGTGAAGAAAAATAATATATTAATAATATTGCAAAGAAGAGGAGCCTACACCTAGAACTGCCTGATTAGGTTATTCGGGATCAAGTTATGAAAGAAATGAAAGAGATCTTCCAAGGCATAACAACACAGGAGGGCAGCGAGTTAGTAAGAAAAAGTGGTATCCTCTTGTTGCTAGGATGGGACCTAGCCTCTACAATAGCTTTTGACATAGTGAAGAGGTATGACAGGACCTTGTACAATTCTGAGGAAGCAACAATTGCACTACAAGGGTCCGCTTTTAGTGAGTAGTGGGAAACTTTGGCTATTTGGGCTCTAGCCCGAAATACAAAAAAGATAGAAATTGTAGAGCCATTTGCAGACTATAGAGGGGGCTTGATTATAAAGAGGGTATTCGATACCCTTGCCATTGAAGCTGCCACCATGTCAATAAATGTTGCTCAATTCACAAAAGCAACCATGGAGTCTATAACAACAGGAAAAGAAAATTCAGAAAGATGTACAATGATTTGTTAGTTGAATATGGCAAGAGCCAACAAAAGATAATGGAACTGCAGATTGAAATGACATTATTAAAAGAGAAAATGCAAAAAATGCAATCTAGTGTTCCCACACAAACAAATTCTTCTTCTCTTGCCTCACCACAAGCACAAACACCTTCTATCCTTGATCCACCCACATATACTTAAATGGAAATTGCACCATATAACATGGGGAATGTGCATATCTCAATTGAAGAGCCAAGTACATCAAAGGCACAACAAACAAAAGAAATCAGTAAGTAAGACCTACTTGAGAAGTTGAAGACATATGAAGAAAGGTATAATCAACATGACAGGATGATCCTTGTGAACAATATGAAGATTGTGACTTCAGTAGTGGAGCATCTAAACAAGGGAGTTGATAAGAGATTGACTAACATCTATGCTAATTATTTTTCCATGATTGATGTTGTGAAGAACTTTGATAGAGACAAGGAAGTGGCAATCCCACTTATGGAAAAATGGATTCCCAGACTACAAGATTTGAGGCTAATGGTTGTGGGATCCAAACATGATGTGAACAAGCTAGATAACATCCAACCTACCCTTAGACTGGTGAATGTAATACAAGTATTCCAAGGAAAGATTGAGCCTTTGGAGGCCAAAATAAGGGAGGTAGTTAAAGTGTTTGATGAGATGAATTTTGGTCTCCTTCCTGACATCTTGAAGGAGAATGGTGAGATCAAATATTTGGAGGATTGGAGAGGGCAAGAAAATGATATAATTGCAAAGAAAGCAATCCTAATTTGTGAGGAAAATGCTATGAGAATGATAAAGAACAATATGGACATGCTTACTCAAGTAGGAATTACCTTGGAGGAATTTGAAAAGGAAGCCAATCAGGTGGTAACCACGTATGCTCCATACAAAGAAAATGTTGATAGCATTATTGCATTCAAGTAGCCCTCAGAAGAGGAATTTCAATCATGGAAAGACAAGTACCTGGACATCTTAGATGATTAGGATGTTGTTGTGGTGGATGGTTAATTTAATTTTGGTCTCAAAGTTTGCAACAATGGAGAGTAACAGTTGGGATAATACAATACATGGCCTGAAACTAATATAGATTAGGCCTTTGATAAAGTAATGATAAAATATTGTATTCTCTCCACTTTGGAAAGTAATGAAAAGGATGCATGCGTGGAGGTAATTTTTCCTTTTTCTCTTTCTTCATTTCATGATTTTCTTCCTTCAAGCTGTAAGGAAAGCTAGATGCGGAAACAACTCTCCTAACGTCAAAACCTCAGGGAAGAACGCATAGATACCTTTTAAATTTTACAATTACAGTCCAATTAAGATGCACATGAAAGAGATAACAGAAACAGAGTATTTGAAAAATATATATGAACACCAGATTTATGTGGGAAAACCCTTACGGGAGAAAAACCCACCACACCAAGAGAAGTCACTTTGTATTACAGTAACAAAAATTACATATAGAATTCTGACTTATCTTTCTGATGTCAAATTACAACAACTTTCACAATGATCAAACTTGTACATGAACCTTCAAGTTACAATCTTGACAGAATAGAATTCATCCACTGATTATATAGTCACACAACAATCTGCGATCATAGAGTATAACCATGTCGCCCCTGTTTGTCGAGCTTCCTCTCAGAACTTGCCACAACCTGCTTGTGGTTCCCATTCAACTCATCTGATTGGTCCACGAGGCTCCACATAGGATGGTCAAACGGTCAAACGACAGTCAAGTTGTGTTGGCATATTGGTGAGACACTGACCGTGTCTCCCCGATGCCAACACAGTCAACATTCGATATTGCCAAGAGTCATTTCCATCGACAAGAGGTTATATCACTATTCACAAGTCACAACAACTTTAGTTTTCCTTTTGACAAGACTATCGCTCTCGCCAGGACCTCATGCCGAGTCTTTCAAGTTAATCCAAGTGCATCCACCAGTCAGCGAGACTCATCACTTTCGCCAGGACTTCATACCGAGGTCCTAAGTCATACCAAAACATTAGCATTTCCATCAGCACCCGTCTATCGCTAAGACATTCAATTGTCGCCAAGAGGTTTCACCGAGATCTCTTATGTTACTCCGAAGCCATCCAACAGTCGGCAAGACATACGTCCATCATTGAGACTTTACTCTGAAGACTTTAAGTTACATTGAGCACCGAATGGTCGGAAAGACTTACCACTCTCGCTGAGAGTTTTTACCGAGTTCTCCAAGTTACCCCGAGACCACCATTCGCCCAGAGTTATACCGAAGACCCCTCATCATCGACAAGACTAATCACTATCGCCAGGAGTTCTTACTGAAGCCTCTGTGTTACACCGAAGACTCCAAGTGTAACATTGTCGGTGAGACTTCTGATATTCGATGTGACATCATATCGAAACAAGCCTTTCGGCGAGAGTTTCCTTGATGACTTCAAACTAAACACTGTCAGCGAGACTTTTCTTCATCACTGAGACTTCTTCCCAAACCAAACCTTTCGACCAAGGATCTCCTCGATAAACGATATGTATGGCCTATTGACCAAAGATCTCCAAGCGGTAAGAGGTCACAGCGAATGCTTCTTGTCACAGCGATAGTTCATTCAACAAGACACCAAACTTGTCTCAACGACTTGGAACTGTTCAACAAGATTCAAGCTGCTAGTCGTCCAGACACAAAAGATGTCATACCGACTTGGCTCCAATAGAGGTTACAGCCTGTGATGATTTAGGCATATATTTCCAACAATCTCCCACTTGATGAAGATCACACAGGCACCTCCAGAGCACAACATAACTACTGAAAATCATGGGCACTAAGGCCCATTGAACTGGCACACCACCTGAACTTGTCTGTGCTCACTGGCTTCGTCAATGCATCTGCAACATTCTCTAGAGTATCAAATTTTTCCAAACTAACATTTCCATCCTCCATCATATCTCGTACAAAATGGTACTGTACATCTATATGTTTCGTCCTGGCATGGAAAGTAGGATTCTTTGCCAGACAAATTGCACTTTGATTGTCACAAAAAATAGTTATTTTCCCTGCATCAAAACCAATGTTAGAACACAATTTTTTT
Source organism: Sequoia sempervirens (assembly GCA_007258455.2). NCBI lineage: Eukaryota > Viridiplantae > Streptophyta > Pinopsida > Cupressales > Cupressaceae > Sequoia > Sequoia sempervirens. The sequence continues at coordinate 116,889 of VDFB02146622.1, read as the reverse complement.
AACCAAACTGCTTCTTTACAAGCATGAGTAGCTGCCATGTATTCAACCTCTGTAGTGGACAAAGCGACTACAGCCTGCCGCTTACTTATCCAACTCACTGCACCACCATTCATAATGAAAATGTATCCACTAGTGGACCTCCTGCTGTCAATGTCCCCTACCCAATCAGAATCCACATAGCCTCAAATACTGAGAGTCCTTTGTGATTCAACCAAGTTCCCATGGTAACACAAAGCAAAATCTGAAGTGCCTTTCAAATATTTGAAAACTCTTTTCACAACATCCCAATGTGTCCTTCTAGGATTAGCCATAAACCGACTAAGAACTCCCACTGCTTGGGCAATGTATGGCCTTGTATAGACCATTGCATACATAAGACTGCCAACTGCACTAGCATAGGGTACACTGGTCATGTCCTCCATCTTAGTAGGAGATTTTGGACAATCTTCAATAGATAGCTTCATTTCCTGCAAGACTGGAACAACTAGCTGCTTGGAATCATTCATGCAAAATCTCTCTAGAACAGTCTTGATATACTTACTCTGATTGAGCCAAAGTTTTCTACTATTCCTATCCCTGGTTATCTCCATCCCAAGAATATACCTTGCTGCACCAAGATCTTTCATTTCGAACTTAGCAGACAACTGAGACTTAAGATCAGAAATCATTAGCTTACTATTGCCTATGAACAACATATCATCAACATAGAGAGCAATAATAAGAACTTGATCACTTTTAGCTTTATAATAGACACAATGATCAAATTTTGATCTCAAAATCCCAAAGACAATACAAAAGTATCAAACTTCGGTACCACATTCTAGGTGATTGCTTTAACTCATACAAAGACTTTTTTAACTTGCAAACTAGTTTCTCTTTACCTTTCTCCACAAAGTGCTCATGTGGGACATATAAATTTCTTCTTCAAGATCACCATGAAGAAATGTTGTCTTCACATCCATCTGTTTCAACCTCTAAGTCATACGCGCTGCAAGTGACAAAAGAAATCTGATAGATGTCAGCTTAGCTACAAGAGAAAAATTTTCCCCATAATCAATTCCCTCTACCGGGAATAACCCTTCGCAACCAACCTTGCCTTATATTTTCCACACTGCCATCCGACAATCTTCTTTTTGAATACCCATTAGCAACCAACAACTTTTTACCTTTAGGCAAGGGCACCAAACTCCAAGTTTCATTCTTTTTTAGTGATGCCATTTCTTCGTTCATGGCTTCCAACCAAGAGTCTGAATTAGACATTTTAAATGCCTCCTTTATATTCCTAGGCTCATCAGTGCTAGAAATTAAAGCATAGGCACAAGTAGAATCTATCAAAGAGAACCCATACCTATTAGGTGGTTTTCTTTCACGGGTTGACCTCCTCACTTGTTGAGGCTGAGGTTCTTCTTCTTCTGAACTTTTAGAACTGCTTGAGCTCTCCTCAATTTCAGGTACATTTTGAATTTTGAATTCCTCTTTCTCTGGTGTAGGAGGAATTACAACTACATCCTTATTGTTTTCTGACTTTGTCTTTGACTACATATCTAAGGTAGAAGGCTTCAGCTCACGAAATATTACACTTCTATTGTATACAACCTTCTCTGTATCAGGATTCCAAAGCTTGTATCCTTTTATGCCAGCACTATAGCCAATAAAAATACATTTGACAGCCTTGTTCTCCAATTTAGATATTTTCACATCCGGTACATATGCATATGCCTCACAGCCAAAAACACGAATATGTCTTAAAGAGGGCTTCTTACCAGACCACGCTTCCAAAGGTGTTTTCTCAACAAGAGCAGAATTTGGAGAATGATTAATCAAGTAACATGTAGTAGCAACAACCTCAGCCCAAAACTTCTCCTCCAAGCCAACACTACTCAGCATACTTCGTGCTCTCTCCATCATTGTCCTATTGAACCTTTCTGCAACTCCATTCTACTGTGGACTATAAGGTGTAGTCTCATGTCTTTTAATCCCATGGTCTTTACAATACCTTTCGAAATCATCAGAACAAAATTCACCGCCATTATCAGTCCTTAAACATTTAATTTTTCTTCCAGTTTGATTTTCTACAAGGTTCTTAAATTCCTTAAACCAACTGAACACTTCTGATTTACTTTTCAAAAAATAAACAAATGCTCTTCTTGAATAATCATCAATGAATGACACATAGGATCTTGACTTAGACAAAGAAGTAACATTCACTGGACCAAATAAATCAGAATGAATATAATCTAGCAAACCAAAAGATTTATGAGGACTGAATAAAAAGAAACACGGTGTTGCTTTCCATATATACAATGTTCACAGAATTCAAATTCAAGGTTACAATCTTCAAGCCCTCAACCAGGTTTTTGTTCTTTAAGGTTTTTAAACCTTCTCTCCAATGTGGCCTAGCCTATGATGCCAGAGCATAGTCTTTTCTGCTGGAAGTTTAACTTCCATAGAGTTTACACAATTAGGAACATTTCCCTCTTTTCCTCCATGAGTAGCCTTTTGTGATTTTACAGAGACATTGTTATATTGAACAACATGTGCATCCAGCTTGTACAAGGTACCAATACGAGTACCCCTTGCTAGCACCATTGAGCCTCTAGTAATCTTGCAACCATTTCCAGAGAACGTGACTTGCACTCCAATATCATTTAGCTTATTGACAGACAGTAGATTTCAAGCCAGAGCTGGTATATGCATAACATCCTTGATTCCTTTCACTCTTCCATCAGGGAATTGGATTCTGACTCTTCCATGGCCAACAATCTCCAAAGCTGAATCACTTGCTAAGTACATCATTCCACCATCGTATTCTTCATACTTCGTGAACTAGTCTCTATGAGATGTCATGTGGAAAGATGCTCTAGAATCATTCAGTCAGACATCATCTAATTCCTGTGTAGCCAAGGCTGCAATGAAGGCATCTGCATCACTCTGAGAAGAATCATTGTTGGAAGAATACTTCTTCTTCTTCTTCTTCTTCTCCTCTTTACAATCCTTTCAGACATGATCAGGTTGCCCACAGTTCCAACACTTCACCTTGGACTTCTTGCCAGGAGACTTTGATCTCTCCTCTAATTTCAATTTTGATTTCTTGTCCTTCTTCTTGCCTTTCTCTTTCGATCTTCCTCTGACAGCAAGAGCTTCCTTCGCCATCTCAGAAGATTTCCTTCTCATCTCTTCTGATAACAAAGATGCAACAACATCTTCCATTTTGAAATTCGATGTTGTACTCCCAATAGCCATCACCAGGTGATCCCACGAGTCTGGGAAAGAACACAATAGAAGCATACATCGATCCTCTTCATCAGTCTTTACACCAACAAAAGTTAACTGAGCAATCAACATGTTAAATGCGTTCAAATGATTAGCAACAAAACCTCCTTCCTGCATTCTCAAAGTGTACAACTTCTTCCTCAGGAACAATTTATTCACCAAAGACTTCCCCTAATAAATAGACGCCAGTCTGTCCCACAAGGACGATGCAGTCTTCTCTTCACGCACATTCAAAAGTACAGAATCTGCCAAACAGAGCCTTATTAGCCCCTTAGATTTTCTATCTGCAAGGTCCAAATCCTCCTGCTTCATGCCTGTAGGTTTAGTTCCAGACACAACAATCCAAAGATCACGATCAACCAATAGATCTTTCGTCTTAAGTTTCCACAACTCAAAATTGCTGCCATTGAATTTCTCTATTTGAGTCTTTCCTGATGTGCTAGCCATCTCAATCTGTAATTAGAACTTGACAAACTTCTACAAGACTCCCACTGAACAGAAATGACTGAAAAAACCCAACGTACCCATAGGGATAACACAATTGGCCAGGCTCTGATACCACTTGTAAGGGAAGCTAGATGCGGAAACAACTCTCCTAACGTCAAAACCTCAGGGAAGAACACGAAGATACCTTTTAAATTTTACAATTATAGTCCAATTAAGATGCACATGAAAGAGATAACAGAAACAAAGTATTTGACAAACATAGATGAACACCAGATTCACATGGGAAAACCCTTACGGGAGAAAAACCCACCACACCAAGAGAAGTCACTTTGTATTACAGTAACATAAATTACATACAGAGTTCTGACTTATCTTTCTGATGTCAGATTACAACAACTTTCACAATGATCAAACTTGTACAGGAACCTTCAAGTTACAATCTTGACAGAATAGAATTCATCCATTGATTATACAGTCACACAACAATTTGTCAATCCATCGAACCATCGAACCCATCACAATCTGCGATCACAGAGTATAACCATGTCGCCCCTGTCTGTCGAGCTTCCTCTCAGAACTTGCCACAACGGTCCAACTGCTTGCGGTTCCCATTCGGCTCCTCTGATTGGTCCACGTCACTCCACATAGGATGGTCAAACGGTCAAACAAAAATCAAGCTGTGTTGGCATATTGGTGAGACACTGACCATGTCTCCCTGATGCCAACACAGTCAGCATTCGATATCGCCAAGAGTTGTTTCCATCGACAAGAGGTTATATCGCTATTCACAAGTCACAACGACTTCAATTTTCCTTTCGGCAAGACTATCGCTCTTGCTAGGACCTCACGCCGAGTCTTTCAAGTTAATCCGAGTACATCCACCAGTCGGCGAGACTCATCGCTTTCACCAAGACTTCATACCGAGGTCCTAAGTCATACCGAAATATTAGCATTTCCATCAGCACCCGTCTATCGCTAAGACATTCAATTGTCGCCAAGAGGTTTCACCGAGATCTCTTATGTTACTCCGAAGCCATCCAACAGTCAGCAAGACATACGTCCATCGTTGAGACTTTACTCCGAAGAATTTAAGTTATATCAAGCACCGAACAGTCGGCAAGACTTACCACTCTAGCTGAGAGTTTTTACCGAGTTCTCCAAGTTACCCCGAGACCACCGTTCGCCAAGAGTTATACCGAAGACCCCTCATCATCGGCGAGACTAATCACTGTCGCTAGGAGTTCTTAGCGAAGCCTCCGTGTTACACCGAAGACTCCAAGTGTAACACTGTCGGTGAGACTTCCGATATTCGATGTGACATCATATCGAAACAAGCCTTCCGGCGAGAGTTTCCCCGATGACTTCAAACTAAACACTGTCGGCGAGACTTTTCTTCATCGTTGAGACTTCTTCCCAAACCAAACCTTTCGCCCAAGGATCTCCTCGATAAATGATATGTATGGCCTGTCGGCCAAAGATCTCCAGGCAGTAAGAGGTCACATCGAATGCTTCTTGTCACAGTGATAGTTCATTCAACAAGACACCAAACTTGTCTTAGTGACTTGGAACTTTTCAACAAGATTCAAGCTACTAGTCGGCCAGACACAAAAGATGTCATACTGACTTGGCTCCAATAGAGGTTACAGCCTGTGATGATTTAGGCATATATTTCCAACACAAGCTTGGTGTACGCATACATAATTTTGAAAGCATGTGGATATATTGCTACAACAAATAAAAGGTGCCTTTTGGAAGGGAGGACAAGATCTTCATCGACAAATGTAAATGGTTTTTGTCCCATGTGATATTTCCCTCCATTTGAATTGCAAATATAATTGCATTGGGGAATTCTTTATTCTATTAGTCAAATAGGAAAATGGACATGTGTACATTCTAGCCCAAAGCTTTCCTTCATTTCTATAAGAAGGAATTCACAACCAAATGTACAAGTTGTTGATTGATTATAGAGAAAGTTGTGTAATGAGAATACAAAGAATAGTTTAGAGTTTTTTTGTCTTAGGTTTTGAGTCTAATTGATATGCATATGTAATTTTCGATAACAGTACTAGCAATTGAATAGAAAATGATGCAAATTCAAATCCATTTCTCTCCTGGTGTATTCATTTCATGGACTATTAATAAAGTGATCAAGGGTTGTTTTGTTAGTCTTCATTGATTTCTAATGGATGTGTGGTTTTGTCCTTGTTTTTAATTCAAAGAATTAATGAAATTGCTTGGATGAAGCTATAGGTTCATGTAATTCGAGTATTAGGATCTTTATAAGAATTTATGGTTTGGGATACAATGTTGAAATGCTGTAATGTAGTGTTTTCAAAGCTTTATAATGCTATGTATTAGTATGTTGTCAAAATTATATCTGTGTTGAGATTGACTCTGTTTCCTAGGTTAAGGCACTAATATGAGCTTTGTATTCATGATACATCTTCTTGATCGTTCAATAGCAAATCAAATTTATGAAAAAACTTTCAAATGAACTACATTTGTTATTATCTCAAGTTAAGTTCTTTCATTCTCATGCTCTAAATGTTGAGTGTTGTAAAGGAGTAGCCATCTTCTTGAAATATTCCATTTATATAAGCTATTATATGAGAAATCATCTGTTATTTGCAATGTATTTGGTCATGAAGTGCATAAGGCTTTAGGTACATTATGGGATCACCCTCCTAGGTCTTGTAGAGCTCGAAGTGCGGGAGGAAAGCATTGTTGCTTTCACTTGTTCATTGGCCAATCCCTTCAGGGTGTTGAGAATTGGAAATGGCAATTCCATAGGCTCCTTTGAAGATCAACTTGGTTCTTAAAAAACAACCAACAAGATCACCATTCAAAAATGTAGTTTTTACATCCATGTGATGAACTTTCCACCCATGTTGTGTTGAAAGAGCCAACAAAGCACAAATGGTAGTCCATTTTGCTATAGGTGCAAAAGTTTGATCATAATCTATGCCCTCTTTTTGAGCATAACCTTTTGCAACAAGTTGGGCTTTATGTTTTTCAAGTGAGCCATTTGCTTTACATTTATTTCTAAAAATCCACTTGCAACCAATAGGTCTACAACCAAGCGGTGGATCAACCAACTCCCATGTGCCATTTTTGAGAAGAGCATCATACTCATTTTGCATAACTTGCTGCCACACTACAACATCCTTAGCATCTTTATAGGAAGTTGGTTCAGAGTGTATTGTCATATTGAGTTGATCAAGAGACTTTGAGTTGCTTGCAATAGAGGATTGAGCTTGTTACCTTATTTTGTAAGAACTTATTGTGCCCATTTTTCCTATTTCATCAGGTCTTAAATATTTCAAAGTTTGCTCAACTTGTTTGGCCCACTTGTGGGGTGAGTTTGGGTGAACCAAAGGTGCTTCCATGTCTTGACTAGAAGCTCCATGAGTGGCTAATTGTTCTAAACTCCCATGGTCATCAAGAGATTGACAATCATCATGAGAGGTGGTTTCTTCTTGCAGATTTTGAGTTAGAGTATCATGAGATAGGGCATCTACATATAGAGGTGGTATAGATGGTTCCAACAAAGATTGTTCTAAATGATTTATTCCCCCCCTTACTGAGGAATTTCACATGGATGTTCTTTCCAAGCAAGAAACTTGGCAAATTTGTCAAGTTGTCTTAATTGGCAATCAACATTGGCATCATTTTTGAAAGACTCACAAAATACATCTCATGCAATAAGAAATTTCTTGTTAGCTTCATCATATAGTCTATAGGCTTTTGAAGATTCAAAATAGCCAAGAAAAATGCATTTATAACTTCTTTGATGCAACTTCTTTGTCTCTTTGAAATTAATGCATAACAAGTGGAACCAAAAATGGGAAGATGTTGAATAGAGGGAGGATAATCAGACCAGACTTCATATGGAGTTTCTTGGTGAAGAGAAGATGAAGTAGATCTATTGTGAAGATATACTGTTGTCCTTGCTGCTTCTTCCCAAAAATGCAACTTAATACCTTTGAAATACAACATTGCTTGAACCATATTCATGATAGTTCTATTCATTCTTTCAACAACACCATTTTGTTGAGGAGTACTTGGAATAGTTAGATGATGCTGAATCCCATTTTGAGGAAAATAATCCTCAAAAACTATGGAAGTAAATTCTCCACCATTGTTTATTTGAAGAGTACCAATTTGAGATTGTGCTTGATTTTCAACCATAATGTGAATCTTCTTAAAAGTTTCAAAAGCTTCAGATTTTTGTTGCAAGAAATAAATTTGAGTCATGCGACTATAATTATCAATTAACAACATAAAATACTGAAATCCTCCAACCGAAGTCACTAGTAAAGGCCCACATAAATCAGAATGTATGAGCTGCAATTTTTCGTGTGCTTGCCAAGTGGAGTGAGGAAAAGAATCTCTATGTTGTTTTGCAAGAATACAAGCCTCACATTTTTCAATAGTCTTAGGCAAAGTAGGTTAACCTACAATACCATTCTTTTGCATGATACAAATGCTATCATAATTAACATGTCCAAATCTCACATGCCATAAAAGACAAGGAGATATTTTACCTTCTTCAGTAAGATATGCAAAGCTCCTTGAAAGAGCTGAAGTGCCATGAAGTTTCAATAACTTGCCATCCTCACAACCAGTAAAGACAATTTGATTATTTGACTTCTTTCTAACAATCACTTGTCCATCTTCCAACAAAATGGAATGGCCTTGTTGTCGAATCAATACTAATCACAACAAATTACGTTGCAATTGAGGAAGATACAAAACATCATTAAGTACAAAATCTATAAGGCTAGGCAATTTGAGCCTAATGGTTCCTTTTCCAGTAGGCTTGAGACTTGATTTATCTGCCAAATAGATTGTGCCACAAACACCTTCATAAAATTCTTCAAAATAATCTCTACTAAATTGCATATGTTGTGTGGCTCTAGTATCTAACATCCAAGCATTATACCATGAAACATTAAATGAATTATAGTAAGAAAAATCTGAAACAGAAAAGAAAGAACATATTGATCAGTATCACTACCACATGCAAATTGGGCTGTTCTTGAAGTTTTGTCATCATTATGTGTTTTATCTTTTTATTTAAAGGAACTTTCTATGTTATCCCATGAAAGTTTACATTCATATGCTTCATGGCTACCTTTTTGACCACATCTTTTACAATACAAGTGTTGCCTATCATTTTTATTTTCATGTTGAGAGTATGGCTACCTTTTTGACCACATCTTTTACAATACAAGTGTTGCCTATCATTTTTATTTTCATGTTGAGAGTGGCTTTTGCCATATGTACCTCCTCTCCCTCTATTCTTCCATTTACCTTTTCCTCTATCATTATGACCACCTCTAGAAGAGTTCTTATTAGGGGGTTTGTCTTTGTGGTGGGCAAGACAAACATTTTCACCAATATTATCATTTTTTCTACCAAAAGCACTTTTCAACCAATTGATCAAAAGTGATGGTCTTCAAGCGGTTACTTGCTAATAGGAGAGTTCTTATTAGGGGGTTTGTCTTTGTGGTGGGCAAGACAAACATTTTCACCAATATTATCATTTTTTCTACCAAAAGCACTTTTCAACCAATTGATCAAAAGTGATGGTCTTCAAGCGGTTACTTGCTTGAAGGGACTCCAAATATGTGGAATGTGTTGGAAGAAGAGCCTTTATGAAGGCTGTGAGATAGATGTCAACTTTTCCACCAGCAGCACCGACATCTTGTTTTCTGACTTGTTTCTAAAGCCAAACTCCCAATTTTTTTAATTCAAGATTGAATAACTTCAGTTGTAATTGAATAAACTCTAACTCAGAATGAGAATCATATAGATCTCTCGATTTTTGAAGGGCATCCCAAGCAAGTTTACACCCTTGTATATGTCTAAACACATCTCTATTGACTGAAGCCCTTATCAAATTTTTTATACTGCCAAACTTCTTTTTCTTTTGCAACAGTGGGTGTTGTAGGTTGGGCATCACCATCACAAATATTACACCATAAATCATTAAAAATGAATGTGCTTTCTATTTTCCTATACCATTCTATCCAACTGTCTTTTCTAGTTAATATTTCCGTTTCCCCAATCATTGATATAACAGATTGCATTGTGAATTGAAAAAAATGCACACAGCTTGCACAAATTGCAGACATAAAACAAGTCATTGAATTTTCTTGCTTAAATATGAAACAGAAAGCAAGATAAAGGATCTCTGTGACAAGAAATAAACCACAAGTAATGAAGTCACCTTAATATCTGCCCTGTCTTCTTCAGCAACTTCTACAGCATGCACTCCTTGGACAGTTAGGAGAGAAGACTGACATTTTTGACATTTTCTTCTTGTATGAAAATACAAATTTTGAATTGAAAATTGATTGGGAAAATATATAAAAGCCTAGGCTCTGATATCACAGTCAGGCCAGGATTGATAGCAAAAACAAGAAAACACTTCCAGAAAATTATATTAAAACAAACAGAGGCAGCGATTACAAAATAAGGCAGAGGCAGACAGTTACATCTCTGCCGTAACTATCAAAAACAGAAAACTGATATGAAAACTAAGCTCTAACAAACTACAAACAAGCAATAACAAAAACTGCCCAAGAGTTAGGATTATATTTAACAATTTTTGGATGAGATTAAGAGTAATTAAGTTAAATTGATTAGATGAGAGTATCTAAATGCTCCATAACTAGAATTTGAAAGGAATAATGTTTATTCCAAATTGATTAATGGTTAAATGTTTTAGTTCGCTTTTAGTGCATTTATTTATGTAATGTTTTTAGTTTTATTGGCTACAGTAATGTATTGATTATGTCAATACTAAGATTCTCATCACTCTATAATCTACTTATAAGAAGAGAGACGTTTTTATGTTTATATTGATATAATATCGTTATTTTTGAGACATAAGGAGATTCCAAATTGATTCAGTATATAATATTAAAAATTTGATCACCCTAATCAAGCCTCACCATACCCATTGCACTATTAAAAAATTTAAAATTTATTTTATCCAATTCAACCATTCATCAAATACAAGGAATATAGGGTAAATAAACATTGCAATCCATGATATTACAATTTCAAATGAAAAAAGAAATGCTCATGTACTCTATAAAGATAAAATCTATAATTTAAAATTTAATTTCTTTAAACCCTGAAGTGGCCTGGATACTGTGAACTAAAACATAAGGTGAGAGTAAGGTTCAATCCGCTTCCTCTGCACTGGCATGAGGAATGCACTAGAATTTCAAACAAATCCATGATGATGGCGACAGTAGAGAGTGCCAATAAAAGAAGCAACTTGGAAGTTGAACCGTGGGAAACATGGAATAATCATAAGTCTACAGTTTGAGATCCATCCATTAGTAAAATGAATAATCAAAAACTATTTAATATTTTGCACATTTTTAGCTTGTTATACCTCTACTTTCAGATCCTCTTGTTAATTTACAGAAAAATTATAATGAAAAAGAAAGAAACCAGAGAATTTATCTTACTAGCATGTGTAGTTTATTCATTTAATTTTATATTTAAAAAAAAATATATAATTGAAAAATAACTTTCAATAAATAAGAGTCACAAAAATTTACTTGACAAGTAGATTTGACCATCATTTTAGAGCCCTCGTATAATTTTACTCCTCATCTCTGGCCTGCTTTTCCTCCTCCTCTTGTTGAAGAGGAGCTTTGTTTGCGTAAGGAAAGATATGAACTCTGAACATAAATTTGTTTTGATGGTTGTCCAGCTGCTCAAAAATACAAATGTCTCCTTCCTTTATATTATTAGCCCGTGTAAAATGTCTCCACCCCCCACTAAAGGTAGGTGTATTGCTCTTAATAATACATTGCACCTTCCATTTCTTACACTCTCTATTCAAAAGAACAACTTAACTTTTTTGGTTTGGAAGTTGAATTGGATAATCCCATATTTTGGTGAACTCCTGCATTCCCAAACCATAACAAAAACTAAGTTATTTAACCCAAAAGATCATTGATTTAATATATTCTTAAACTTCACAATTCATACAAATGCAGATTTCCATATTATGGATTGCATATTGTAAGCTTGTTAAATGCCTCTGTTTAGATCCTCTACTCCTAATGAAAATTTGAAAATATATATAACCAAAGAAAAGAGAATTTGATCTCACTAGCATGTGTGGTTCATTTACATTCCATGATTTCATAACCATTTCACGAAAGGGTTTGTCTGATTTGAAAGGAGCAGCAGACTCCATTGTCATGTGCTTCCTAGAGGAGAAACAATGTCCATATTTCTTGGATGAATGACCTACAACAAAATTAACTTTATTGTTATACCAGTTCTAATAAAAATAGGATCTAAATGCCTATTTTAAAAGTTCGAATGAATTGTGGAGCTTACAAATTTAATAAGCCCTGTATTTGTGGACAAAACTTTTGCTTACCAAGAAAAGAGGATTTCCTTTTCCTCCCTCGTTTTTTAGCCGCTGGTTCAGATGTATCATTGTTTTCCTCATCAGAAACCAAATCAATGAGTAACTTTGGTTGATTAGGGCTTCTCTTATCTAAACCAGTGTTTATTTTCTCAAGTTGAAGAGCATTGATATTTTTCACACACCCACTTGTTTCAAATATCTGAACCTTGAAACACAGTTTCGATATATACTTGAACACAACAAAATCTCCCAATTGTAGCCCATGATATTTTACAAAATTTTCCCACCCATCTCGGAATTCCAGTTGATTGTTTTTACCCAATAATTGTACATCCCACTCCTGCCCACTTGGGCCTTGCAAAACCATATGTTCCTCTCTGTCATTTATAAACTGTGAAGCAAATGCAGGAGGAATGTTCTGCAGTAAACACTTCACAGAATTTGTTTTTATAGATTCTAAACAGTGTATATGAAATCAAAACATGGAGGGTAAAATTTATCAGTTTTTCTGCAAAGTCTCCAAGCATTACTTTGAAGAACGAGACACACCCATCAAAGCGCTCTTTCTCATGGTGTTTACCATGATTTCTAAAGCATCTTTGAGTGCACATCCTGCATGGTATAAAAAGCTCCCCTGTTTCTTCATCTTCCATGGCAAACCCAGATGCAAAGCTTGTAAAGGTACGCCCAAAAGCACAATTAAAATCCTCAAACACCTACGTGCATGAACATAACAACAACACAGCGAAAGTCTGAATGAATGACTGACGTGCACTTAAGTCAAGTAACAGAGACTGTCAGGTAGAATTAGATCAGTGTGAGGAAAAGAGAGTGCAGAGAGCAATTATGTAGGGGAGAGGACCCAGTAGTTGTGCACCTAACTTCGCGTCCCTCAAAATCCTACTTGGAAATTTCAAATCACTCCAATTTTTTTACAGCAGCTTACTTGGCAAGTCCCCTGCTTATAACAAAAGTTTCGGGGCCACATCATCAAATATGATGCCACATCAGCATGCTTTTTGTCAAGGTGTCAAAAAGGGCACCGTCTAGACCCCTTACCAATACTTGTGCATTCACATCACCAGTAGTTGAGCGCTGATGTGGCATCACGTGATTGGTTGCTTTTTAGATCAAAAGAATACATTTTGTTTAATTATGAGTAGTAAAGTCACAACTATTGGCATTATATAAACAACTATTGACATTATATAAACAACTATTGGACATTATATTAACAAAAACATTCACAACTATTGGAACACGCTCCACTACTGGGTCCTCTCCCCTATTTTATCATAATCATCGGGAGAGTTGTGTGATTAATCATATCCTGTCAGGCAGCCCCCAAAATCAAGAAATATGGATTAATCACTTAGGCCTAGATTTCGACATAATTGCAAAGAATGGCAGTATTGGAATCAGGCGACGCGTACAGATCGTACAAGCATGGGTGACACGTTACTGTGAAGGATTCCTGCTCTGCCACGTGTTTTCTTGCAATTTTAAATTTAAAACTTAGCTAAATTTTTGTACTCCAGGAAAGTGTAGCAATGCCAAAGGAAAATCTTTAACTGAAAATTATCTGGCCCACAAAATTAGGAAAAACCATAAACATTTGCATGTCTCTTCAATTTTTGCTCTGCTGAATTACAATACAGAGAAATCTTGTTAGCTGACTTAAAATGAATGAACGAATGATTGTAATTTAAGGGATCAAGGGAAGTTTTAGGTAATGATTATGAAGTGAGATAATTTCTCCATTACTAAATGGGATCTGTAGAAGTTTTAGGTAACTGACTACTATATAGATAGATAATTTTTTCATTACTAAAAGTAACTTGAATATTTATTTTATTTGTGGATTATTTATTTATTTGTTATATATTTTTTAATTAAGATAAAATGAGTTTTGATAGGGTATGAATCTTTATAAAAAAAAGTCAATACAATAAAATCATCAACATAACAGTTAAATAATAATAAAAGTCAGTTATTAAAAGAATAATACAATATCTAACAAATGACCGGTCCAATATCAAGGTGGGTTGAAGCCAAAATTCTTTCAAAGATATTTAATTAATCTTGGTCATCTTATCTTTAATACTAAAATCATTTTGCTCAAATCTCCCTTTTTTGAAGAACTAGGAAAAGTCTCTAATCTAATACCTTCAATTTCAACTTTTTTTTTTGAATTTTGTCATTATCTTTTTTGAGTTTTTAATTTTAGAGTTTGGGACTAATTTTTAGCTTCAATTTTAGATTTTAGATGTCATTGTACTTTCATTTTCTTAATTATATCAAAAAATGCTTTGATTATTTTAAAAATATATATTAATTTCTCACATGTTTATCAAACAAATTGAAAATTATTTAAAAAAAATTAAAAAATGTAAACCATTTTAAAACTAATTGACTAATAAATGTGTGAAGTGCCATGAAACTATTTTTTTTGGGTCCTTACAAAACCTTAGAACCCATTGACTTCAATGCAAAACCTTATAATCCAAGTCAATAGAATTTTGAAAGATAATTATATATAATTTACATTCTTTGCTATATACTATGTGTAGACTAGAAAAAAGTCATGGTTGATGTAGAAACTTAAAAAAATTTGTAAGTTAATATGTATGCTATTGCATGAATGTGAAGTCATTTAATTGTGCATTTTTAATTTGATTATATATTTAATTATAGATGATAAGAGTGAAATTAGAAATAAAAGATTAAGTGAGCAATATGAAAACAATAAGTTTAGGTCTAAATCAAAACCAAATAGAAATCAATTAAGTGATTATTGTATTTGTTATATTTAAAGTAGATAATGAGAACATGATGACATAATACTTAATCTAAGCTATGCAGAGTCAGTCATAAAATTTATATGTTTATAATCATGTTAAATTAGTTGAAATTAAAATTATTTGACTTTAAATTTATCTTATATTAATTCTCTTGACATGTTTATGCTATTTGTCATTTTAATAATTTTAAATTTTGAATTGTAATGAATTGATTAGAAAATCTAAAACTAGAAGGGCGTATGTTTAATATTATGAAGTTTTACATGGAGATTGATTGGTACATTAATAGAATATTCAATTTTTTTGTTTAAAATGAAAAGTTAAAATTATATATATTTCTTGAAATTATTGTTTTACAAAAATGAATAAAATTGAATTGATAGTATATCATTGAAGTTGAACCCCATAAGAATTTCATATTTAGGATTAAAATACAATTGGGCTTGGTTATAAGGATTTCTTTGGTGTTCTCTTTTTCAAGAAATTTAATTAGTTCTACACTTAAAATTGTTAGTCTTTTAATTGGACCAAAACCCTTTAATGAGATATATTGTAGGGTTTCTAAAATTCAAATATGATGAATTTTTTATAATTTGATTAATTCTATAGAGATAGTATAGGGATGCAACTAGAAATGGTAAACCTATAAATGAAGTTGGCATAATAGAGAATTCATAATCCTAAATTTTTATTTTATTTGTATATCTCTAATAAATAATAAAACAAGATTAAAGTGATATAAAATAGAAATTTTGTGACAAGGTAGAAAATCATAGAAGCATTATGAAGATAAAGAATTTACCATTGAAAATAGATGGACAAACATGGTTGTTTTTACCATAATTCCTATTAATTGAGTTACATTATTTAGTTGTCCTATTATAACCCATAGAATTGATGATACATGATTGCACTTAGTTTAAGTTATACCTTATTACATAATATATCAAATTCATTATTTACAGTTATGATGCAAATCATCATGAGAAATTTTATATAGTTTTTATGTTTAAGACATTGATTGTTCTTAATGCTATATGAATTATTATGTTAGAAGACAGAATTAATTATGTTTGTTCTTATCTTCACTAATTTTTTTAATATGTGCATGTTTTGAATTTTGAGTTTAGAAAATCTCTTGTATTATTATAAACTGTTATGAAAACTTTGTTAGTGAGAAGGGACATTTAATGGAAACTAACATCTTTGACTGAAGTGAAACTAATAATATCATTACAGACATTTCTAGATGTGTGATTTTAAAAGCATGATTTTCTTACCTTTAAGATTGGTAGCTTTATAATCAATAGGATTTGATGCTAAGAAAATATTATGGACTATTTATTTTAGATGAAAAGAATACTATGTTTCACCTAGTTGGAACAATGATTGAATATGTAAAATTTTAAACATCTTCTTTTGACTGAATGCGAGCAAAATTATAATAGATGATGTAGTTCCTTCACTAGTCCTTGAATTTTATAATAATAATTGATAGTGACTTATTTTGTGGTTTTTATAATTGTGTCTACATTATTGGATGATGTAGTTTGAAATATAAGAAATGTGTATTTTTGATGTTTGAAGATAACTTTCTTG
Source organism: Sequoia sempervirens (assembly GCA_007258455.2). Taxonomy (NCBI): domain Eukaryota; kingdom Viridiplantae; phylum Streptophyta; class Pinopsida; order Cupressales; family Cupressaceae; genus Sequoia; species Sequoia sempervirens. The sequence continues at coordinate 100,362 of VDFB02146622.1, read as the reverse complement.
CTTCTCTTTCCTTGTTGAAATAATCATGCATAGAATTTTCATAAGAAACCTTATGAACATTATGCAATCATAATAAAAATTAATGATATAATTAGTGAAAGAATTTAGTGACTATTGATGAATGTAATGCTTCTTCATTATTTCATAGTGTTATTAAGTTACATATACCTATTGTGTATTTATATAAGAGATGCTCAATCAAACTTAGCCATCAAGAAAAAAATATGATAGCCAACCCCAACAATTATTCATATGCTTGATTTTATAGAAATGAGCTTGTACAAAGCTACTAAGTAGTATTACATAAATCATGTACCTTGTTTAAAAGAACTAGCACATATCAAATATTCAAAGATCAAGACATTTGTTACTTGCAAATTTATATTTATACCCAATTTTTAATAATAAGAAGGGGATCATAGTGTGTTTTTTAGATTATATAAGACTATGGTAGGAAAGAACATCACAAATTAGTAAACTACATGGATAACATATACCAAAACACAATATTCAAGATCCAAACTAACTTTTAGCATAGTCTATTACTTATAAACAACTCTAATACAACATTTTTCCATCTTCAATATGCATATCAAGTCATGTAATACATTCTCCTCCTTTGATATATACATAACATTAAATATTATAGTTCAAGTCAAATATTCATTCTTCTATTTATCTATATCTTCTATATTTTTTCTCTCTTTATTCCACATCTATTACATTCTCTTGTCTATTCTATCTATTTGAGTCCTTCTTATACCAAAATATAAGTATCTTCATGGGGTGTGTCTTTTGTACATGTGATAGCTCTCGGGTGTGGTGGTATTATATTCCTTTTGTGATAGATGAATTTTATTGTAGGGTTAGATTTTTCCTTCCAACATCATCCCCTCTTTCAAACATCTAATCCTCAAGACATCATGGCTATGTCCTAGAAAAAAAATGACCAAATTGTGTACCAAAAAATGAGAAAAAGTAATTTTCATGATAGGATTTTTTAAAATGGCCATTAGTTAAATGTACTATCTCTCCCACTAGGTGATCCCTTGTTGTTGTAGTACTTATTTTCCCATTAATACCAAGAGTAGAGTTTACTTTCCTTGATCTAATGTATCTAGTATCTGAATTAACATGGTGACTTTATTTTCTTATATGAGTAGAGATCTATACTATTGGAAAGCAAGAGACTCACTACTTATTTGAGTTATTTAATTTGGCCTCTTAGAATTTACCTCTGATTACAAACTTGATAGTATTAATTATAAAGTGCTTCAATGTATGTACCTACTAACTTCCATTTTTATCCTTCCAAACATGATAAGTAGATGCTTCCTACATTATCTTATTCTCAATATTTTTAAGTTGTACCTTCAATTATTTTCTAGTACAAGACATCCAATACAAAAATTGGTATGCAAAATTTATATTGTAAAAAATTGTTTACATGTTGCTTATTTCAACTTTTAACTTAGATTGTGCAATATCATATTTATTTATTATTTCTTAAATTTATTTATTTTTATGAAGCTATCTGCTCTTGATTATGCATTTTTTGTAATATATATCATCTATAAATTATTTCAATTTTTATCCTAGGTGGTTGTTTAGTATCCTTAGTGAATTGTGGAGATATTGCATGTAGTTTCTTTAGTATATTGTCTACTATATCCACTACATCTACTTGTTTATAGCAATATCCCCTATTTGATTTTTTTTCAAAGGTGATATTTGTGCTAAGTCTATAATTGGCAATTATAAAAGTGAAGGGGATGGTAGTGGTTAGAGTTGTTTTTATCTTTTATTTAGTGTATGTATGTATGTATGAATGTATGTATGAATGTATGTATGTATGTATGTATTTATGTATGTATGTATGTATGTATGTATGTATGTATGTATGTACATGCATGTATGTATGTATGCATATGTATATGTATGTATGTATATATATGTATGTATGTATATGTATGTATGTATATATATATATTTATGTATATATATGTATGTATGTATATATATGTATGTATGTATGTATATATATGTATGTATGTATATGTATATGTATGTATGTATATGTATATGTATATGTATATGTATATGTATATGTATTTGTATATGTATTTGTATGTGTATATGTATATGTATATGTATACATATGCATATACATTTACATATACATATACATATAGTAATGGCAACATGGTTAAATAGATGGTGGAGGTCAAGGAGGTTCTTGTCCTAATACCTTAGGTATTATATGTAATAATTTTTCTATTCTCTTTCCTTTGTTTCTTGTTCATTTAGTGACTCTTTTTGTTATTTCTCCTATAGTAGTATTTCTTCCTATTGTGCCATTTTTTCCTTTTCTTCCTTTAATAGTGTAACTTATAGGATTTTTGATTAACCTCTCTAGTTTCTTATTTGAGTCTTTCATTCTTTTGCTTGAGACAAGAGGCTTTTTTCTCTTTTTAATAATTTGAGTTCTTCTTACTATAAAAATGTCAATTTCTTCTTTTTCTTTGTTGGAAATATGAATAATAACCCACTTGAAGCTACACACACTTCAAAGGATCAATCAAGAAGAATACTATCAACATGAATAAAGAAGTGTTGCAACATGATCAAGAAGACAATATGATCAAATGATGATCTTGAATGTATTGAGATAGAACTCATGAGATGATTTAAAAATGTACAAGAGCCTTGCTTATATAGGAAAGGTGAGAGCAGGTTGGATAACAACCTTAGTTACAAACATTAAATGCCTAATGCATAATTATAAATATATGAGAGAAATATTATATGCCTAGATAACTACATGTCTATTAAAAAGATATGGTCCCATTAAATACCAATTTCTAGAATGATACCTAGGAAACTAACTCCTAAGTAAACTTATTAATGATGTGAATAGGTCCTCACTAATAACTAGTTAAGAAATAACCCCTATGCACAAAGATTTTGGCACCCACGATTCTCTAACACTTCTATGGTTTCTCACCTAAAAGGAGAGAGGTAGGCCAAAATGGGCAATGTCACCACTCAAAAATAATGCAAGTATCAATGAAATATGTCTAAATACAACAAACTGATAAAAATATGTCAATTATTAATGTAAAACTTAAGAATTGCAAGTTGTTTGAAAACACATTGTGATATGCAAAATGACTTAAGAATGCAAACAAACAATAACATAGATGAATGAAATTGGAGAGGTGCACCCAAAAATTGGAATGTGAGGCAGAGAGGCTCTGGAATCCTACAAAATTTATTGTTGAAGCCAACTAGGACACTTATGCCAACCTGGGCGGCTTAGTCCTATTTCGAGGAGATTCTGCCGAAACAGGTTTCAACCAAAAGAGTATCCAGAAATGTAGAAATCACTGAAAGTGGGACTAATTCGCCACTTATGGAAACTTAGTCCACCTGTGGATCTCAAGAAATTCAGGGTAGGAATCTGTAGCCGGGTAAGTGCACCAAAATGGTCGCACTTTTGTGGCCAAACTAACAAATAACGCGTTCGCGTTATTGTTTTCTTTGTAAATTTGCTTTGTTTTTTGCCTTGGAATACCAACCCAAAGGCTTGGAGGGCATTCCCAAAGATCAGAGACGTGTTTTTTCCAAATTCAACAAATTTTCACATAATCGGGTTCATGCTCACCATCAAGATTGCATCTGGTTCAATATCAAGAAAATCGAACACATGGGTAATGTTAGGTTCTTTATTAGCTTTCCAACGATGTAATTTTTTTCACTTTCTAACAATGTTAAGCCTTTCATCCATAATTTCTTTTGTTTGTATATCCGTTTTTCTTCAAAAAGCAGTGTTTGGTATTTTTTTCACTATAAATTAACCGTTCATCAAAATTTGAAATAAATTACATTTTTAGAAACTAGACTCCATTTTACAATTTAAAAAAAAAAATTAAAAAAAAATCTTTTAGTTTCAAAAAATTTGAGGGGGAGCACGGCCAAAATTCTGCTTTTTAGGAAGTGCCCACTTAGAAAATTAATAAAAAATCAAATATTCATTAAAAAATTATCAAAAAATATCTAGTCCTTACTACATACTGTTATCTAACTTCTGATTAGAGTGATTTTAAAAATACTAAAAAAAAAGTCCACCGTGCTCGGGTCACACAAGAGTTGCTATGTTATGTTTTTCTGACAGAAACAACAGCAATTTGTGTGTGTCCCTCTTTTGAACCCCTTAATCTCAACCATTTTCAAAATAAATTAGTAGTTTAGAAAGTAGACTTGGAGCACTATGGTCCTTGTTTTTGTTCCATCTAAAAATTTTGAGTGTAGCTATCCTCAATTTCACATCCAAGGTC